>JACCGJ010010081.1:0-14594 GCA_013407085.1 Atriophallophorus winterbourni
CTACGCAAGACTCGAACGGAAACTGATTGCATATCATTTATGGAATATGTGCCGCATCTTGAACATACCATGCACTGAAAAAGTAACAAGCGCAGCAGTGTTTCTAAAGCTGGTCTACAGTACATGTTCATGTTGATGTGGATAGCGCCGCCTACGCTGGCTGGGTCATGTGTGCAGAACGGAACACGGTTGAATTCAAGCAGATTTAATCTATTGATAATTTATTAGATATTATTTCAAAGTTGTACTTTTCACCGTTTCCGGAAAAATGTTTGAGATTCTATTTTATATCTTCGTAAATGTTGTTTTCTCGATGCACGAACACTTCTGAACTTGATTTCACCATATTGCTTTTGTCATCGCACTGCGCATTTCCTCTTTACTTTTGAACACGCTGCAATATCATCATCACTTTCTCCCTCTTAATTTCTTCACGACACGTAGGAAACATGACATTACCTCGTCCAATGCCTGACTCCAAACCTGTGGTTTTGGACCGATTTATATGCATGATGGATGTCAATTGTGTTGATGTCACTCTACGGATTCACAAATCCTGATCAACTGTATATTTCACTTCGGCCTATGCACATCACCCGAGTGTTTGTGCTTCCTCTTGCATAAATTGCCTAGTGTATGAAGTCCAAACCGCTAGTATATATTCCATATTTTATTGTCGTAGCTGGATGCAAATCAGGCGTTCTACTGATGCAGTGCTGTTGATGCTAACGGCGCCATCATGTCACACATCGGTTCACCTTGAAGGTCTGATTTGACATTATCATGTTGGATTAATTAGCTCAGGTTTCGAAATCCTCGGTTTTATTTTAATGTTCAAAGCTGTTCATGCACGTATTCTGTAATTGGATACAAAACGATTTCTTGGCTAGTTCACAAGTTCCATTTCCTAACTCGTTTGACGACTTTGGTGTTAAGTGTGAATCTCTCTGTGTCCTCACTCTCAGGACAACATGAACGAATTGATCCGCAGTCATGATCTCATCTCTCAAGTCGTTTCCTCGTTGCTACGCTATGAGCAACGGGCGTTTCAGTCACATGGGGACTCGCTCAGCGCGGACAGTCTGGACGAACTCGGCTTTAAACATTTGGATGTGAGCGCTGTTGATTTGTTATTCCGTTTTTTATTTTGTTTGCATTCATGCGTTATTCTTCGCAACTTCATCTGATTGACCAAATAGATAGTTTTTAGCGAGGGCCACACGCAGTAAGCATTTGCACCAGCATCAGAATCGGATACTTAAACAAATTAATTTGCACATCCCTGTTTCGGGATTCAGGTTTATGGAACATATCAATGCAATGGTGTGATTAATTCAATCGGGTACACTGTGTAGTAGATTGATATTTAGGCGCTTGATAAATCGATCATTTGATAGATATTTCGATCGACAGTTATGTATGCATATAGATAGATAGATAGATAGATAGATAGATAGATAGATAGATAGATAGATAGATAGATAGATAGATAGATAGATAGATAGATAGATAGATGTATTGGTACATTGACGGTTATGTTTGTTGTGTGATAGATTTTACATCAGTTTAGCAGTTACCTTATTGATTAGCCCGATTGCATAAAATCCTAAGCGTGGTTACTACGCTTGCGGTAGTCATATTCATTGATATCTTGCCTAATTTATCATAGCTGGTGCCTTTATGTTAACGGGTTCCCATGATTTAATTCTGTTTTTGCCGACCATTATCAATCTAATCGATAAAATTTGGCTTAACTACGGGATCAGGGTAGCAGCAATCCATTCCCTACGATAGCCGTGCTCGCAGACTTTATTCAACTGCTTTCATTTTAATAATCTTTATTCAGTTCCACTCTATAGGCACATCCATAAACGCATTACTATTTCCACGTCTCTATTTTCTGTTTTCTAGATCATCAAGCGGCATTTTGAACTGTTACACTTTTTACTGAAAAACGCGGAGATCAGTTTAAGTCTGGACCGGGTCAAAGCCTTGTGGGAACAGCTAATTGCGAACCACAAAACTGGAGTTTTAGACAGAGAGGTAAGTGTGTAACTCGTGTGCCCCTCAATCTCACCGCGGCATTTCACCTTTGTGATTCAGTATTATGTATCCTGGCGTTACGTTATCACAAAGTCTCAACTGGACTGGTCGTGTGAGTACACAGCTGTTGAAGGTTCGAATGATATCTTTATATGACCTACGCCTGCGTTCCCTATTCGTTCCACCGGATGTAGTTAGACATTTTGTTTGTTCCTACATTGTTCTTCACTCCCTCTATGCATCTCCTATATTTTTTCCCGGTCTAATTGAAAAGGATTTCCTGATGATAAAAACAGACATTAAGGTTATCGCAAGACTAAGCTATGCCTCTACCGAGTTAATTTGAGATATGATCGTCGAACACTTCCATGAATGTGACAGATTGGTTAGAGTCATATATTCCTATAATGCACACCAACTGCATGAGGTCCCCATGGCTTGCAAATCGTTCTCATCTACACGAAGTCAATAACTCGTCCATTTTTCGAGAACTGAAAAATCCAGAAATACTTCCGTCCTTAACTTGCTTGTTACTTGGTTGATCAATCGAAAGCTATTTTTGGTCTAAGGAAGCGATTTACGGTGTAAATTTCGGCATTGAATCCTCGCCCCATTTGGCGTGATATTTTTGAAAGAGTATTTTTGTTTGATTGAATTAATATTATTGCTGCAAATTCGTTTATACGAATAAAGTCATTTTCATTTTCATCTTCAGTTACTAACAGCTAACCGCAACATAGAACGCTCTTGGGATAGTCACTCGATAAGCTCGTGCTTTAAAGGGGAGTATCATCAAAGTGGCGTTGTATCGAACAATGCTACCCGTTTTTGTTTTACATTTTAGCTGCATACGAGCTCAACTTCCTGTTCCAAACTATTTCTTCGCCACACAGCAGCGGCTTCGGCTCTAATGACAATTGATAGTCTGAAGTTAATGTGTCATGCGACCAATCTCCCTCCTGCTGTCGGCTTTCTCCATATGTTATTTTTCTCTCTTTCCATCTCAGCTTACGGTTTAATCGATTTTGAGTTGTAATGGAACAAACTTCTGGAATGCGTTTCAGTTAATATTGTCACTCGTGTGTGCATAGTAGCCCCTTTAATTGCAGTCGTATGTACCTCTCCTTTTGCCAAAATAAGTGGCTGTGGCATTGGAGCGGATAACTGGCACCAAACAAAACCCCACTAAATGCATGCTGGTTTCCTATTTCCACCCGGTGTACCGTTTCCTGTACACCGAAAGCTTTGCTGTTGGCGCCTCGCAACACTCGTTTGATATCTGTTACTCGGGCTGGCTATTCATCGGCGTCATTCCACGTCACTTGCAAACGGCTATCCGCCGAGGATTTGAGTAAACTATCGGCACTCGTCCATGAACCCTTGATCGGCACTCTTGTTATATCTGTGCTGCTCTGTTGGGTAAGAGGGAGTCACATCCGTAACTAACCGAATGAATGAATATCACAAATTCTGTACATTGTACTATTTTCACATTATGCAATCGCAACAGTTCATTTACTGACTATGCCAATACCTCTCTTTGGAAAAAAATGAACACATGAGACGATTGAATGACATCTCGGGTATCGTGGGTTTACAGTTAAACAAGTAATTGTTTGCCAGGTGTGGGTTGTAGGTGGTGCGTTGTTGTGAACTTCGGTAAAAGGTTGTGGTCTGGTCTGTTTCGGTTAGGATTTCTAGTGGAATCGTATCTGATGAGAGATTTGCGTTCTTCACCTTACCGTTTCGTTGTCTCAGCTGATTGTAAGTGACTTTTCCAACTCTCTTAACTATTGCTCCTGACTCCCAGTTCTCCAGATTGTATCGCATGTTGCGTACATAAACTCGATCGCCAATGATAAAAGATCTCGGTCTTGTAACACGATGCCTGTTAAACTGATGTTCCATCTTGTAATTACATCGCTGCCATCAAATAGTTACTGGTTTTATGCCATCATATGTGGGCCTTAGCTCCCTTCCCAAAATAGTTCGGCCGGTGACCTGCCATCGTTTTTGCCGTGACATATTTCATCTAACTTTGCTTTGGCGATTGCTCGCTTCAATGTGTTGGCTAACCTTTTAGCCTGTTCGTTTGACTAAGGGTGGTAAGCAGGTGAATAAACATTTTTTATCCCGCTTGGATGTAAAATGTGAGCCGTTGTCGGACACAATCGTCTGGGGTTTTCCAAATTTCGTGTATAGATTTTTCAAATTGGATATCTCCGATTGAGTCAAAGCAACTCTCATTGGAAACACTTCGGTCCACTTCGAATACGCATCAACAATGAAATAACATATGCCTTTCGTGGGAACTGCAAAATCAACGTGGATTCGCAACCACGGGCCTTCTGGTATTGGGCATGAGCTTAGCTTACATTTGGGCAGTCATGCAACAGATGTGACATTCTCTGATAAATGCTTTTATTTCTCGGTCCATAAATGGCCAGTAGGCGTAATTTTGAGCAATAATTTTCATACGGCTGATTCCATGATGGCTCCTGTACGACTTCGAGTCTAACTACACGATCCTACATCAAACAGCATCCGTAAAAGTCGTTGAGGGCAAATCTTCTTTATTCGAACTCCTTTAGATTTTTGTCAGTTAATACGGCAGTCCACTAGATCTTCAGATACTGTAAGACTGCTTGAATTGGTTTATCTTTTGCTATTTCATGGCTGATTCGTTCAAACTTGATTGGTATATGATCTAAAGATTGTTTAAAGTTCGCGTTGTGCCGTGATCATTTTCATCCGTTATTATTTCTTCTGGATTGTTGTTACTATAATTAGAGATTAGTCTTGACAACGCATTTGCTTACCCGAAACTCTTGGTATTCACGAATTTGAGGTTGAACCGATACGTAATTCGATTTGCTGTAGGAAATGAGGTCCCACTTTTAACTGCAAAGATTGAGAGAAGTGGTTTATGGTCGGTACATAGAGTAAACTTCCGCCTTTCAAAAACCGGAAATTTACAAAATTAAGTATACTTGTACATTATTCTAAATAAATTCAAAAAACCGAGTCCAGCAATGTAACCATAATCATTAGAATGAACCTCATGTAACCAAAAGTTACATTTCAGCAGGCAGTATGGGTTGTTTCTTCGTTTTTCGGGCATCCTGATTGTTGCCATGTTGCTTTGGAGATTATTATGTCATAGGCCGTATCTAGTTGTGTCTGGGTCCCGTTGATACGAATGCTTGTGTATTTCATTTGTGTCTCTGTGTTTAAACCTTGAGTTGTGAACACCAGATTTAGAGTGCTTCTGATACTTGTGCTACTCATTTTATTTGTCATGATCTTCGGAATCATTCTACGACACGTTCTCTATATGACCAACCATTCCACAAATCTGACATCTATGTTTCTGCAAAACTGTCAATAGTGCCACATTCCACAGTGCCAACATGCACTTGCGGGTTTGTCCTGTTGTAATCTGTTGCTATGTAATTCAGAGTTGATTCCCTTGTGAGATTGAATTGCATATACATCTGGGACTGGGGGAAAGGTATGCTGATCGATTATCTTCCAGCAATATTTGAAATTCAGCAATTTCTGACATTCTTCACTGACTATCTTTAATGTCAGCTTTGGAAAAACTTTTGTTTGTAACTCATTTTAGCTGGGAGACTGCAATCCACAAACAGATATTTGAAAGCATACTCTGTAAGGTTTTACAGTTTGAACCGTTCACAATGCTGATTGGCGCTGCCAGTGTACATCATGATATCCTCAGCAGCACCCTTTTTGATTTGCATACAGTTGTATCTGATATTGAACAATGATGAGCGTTCGCCAAAAATGCTGCTCAGACATTCAATGCTTTGTGCCAAACTAAATTCCTTAAGACTTTTCGGAAGAATCAATTTGCAGTATTTTCATGTTCCAACCACGAACACATCATCGTATTCTCGGTACCAGGACTCCAATGAGATTTGTTGATGTTTTGCGGTTGACTGTCAATCGATTGTCCAGAGCTTGGACTGTTGATTATCTGGTATGCCATTCGCTGACATCAATTTTCAAAGAACTGCTTCTGTTGGTTAAGCCGTTCTTGCATGAATTCCATTGGCACTAACATCCCATGATATGTGAAAATGTTTTTGCACTCCGTCGCCAATTGTTATATCTGCTCTGCTGACTTATCCGTGGCTAAGGGCGAGACACATCCGTAACTGAACTCGTGTATTGACCGAATGAATGAATATCACAAATTCTGTACAGTGAACTGTTCTCACATTATGCAATCGCGATCGATATCGATTGATGCTCGATCGGTAGTTCATTTAATGACTATGCCATGACTCTTCAATGCACTTCATGCTGTCCGCACTACTATATCAGAAATTCTGTCCATTGGAACGGATGCGGTAAAACTTTGCACACTTTGAATCTTACCGAATTCGTACTACATTTAGGGTTGCAGTGGATAGTGAAGAATGGATCCTGAGATTGAGTGGATTCCAGCTATATCCACATACAATTTCGACTCCGCGACAACCACAGAAGAACGAACACCATGCGTAGTCAAAGAGTATATTGTAATTAATGAATGAGTTGGTTATGTAAAATGGTATTCAACAGATGAATATTGTTAACTGAGTTAACCAACAGAAAATTGGTGAAATGTGAGTGATAATGATAACAGCAAATCGATAAATAAATATGGCGTTATTGGCAATCAAAAAGAAACGATAATATCTAAGTTAGGAAATTAAGATGATACAAAATATAACACCGTACACATTACTATAGGGTCAAGTTTATGTTCTTGCCGAATGACATAATCGCTAGGAAAGTTATGGACGGTAATGATACATGATCCCTTTTTACACAGCAAGCGCATTCTACGCAGTGCACTATATGATTTAATTTAGTGAAAGTCAACCCGCTTTGGTTTCCACAAACTGTTGTGTTGTTGTTTGAGCATCAAGATGACAGCTCACGCTTATTTTACTATTAACATTGGATTGCTTATGCTACGGGATTTTTCTTCGGATTTTCAGCATTGTCTCATTTGGCTGACGTTGAGCTTGAATTATCTGGAACCCGATACACAGACTACGTTGTTCACCAAGTTTATGCTCAAATCTAATCCGGCCATTTTCCATTCTTATGCTGGTAAGTTGGTCTGCTTTTGTTAACCAGCCTGCTTCTGCTGTAGATTATCCACATCAAATTTTAAAGGAAAAACTGTTTCATGATTTTTTTAACATGTTACGATTATTTTCCATAGCACCACATATTTCGTGAACAGTTTTGCTTGTTCTGGTTATCTCTTATTAAAAGCATCCTCATCCCGTTCTATTTCCTTCCTCATATCTGTCTAGGCCTGGGCAACCTGACAGTATCTTAGCCCACTTGCAGTCTCTGTCTTTGGGGCACTTTGCCTGGATCAGGCTTGTGCTTTCATACCACACCACACCATGTGTGTATGAAACATCGTTGAGAAAAAGCGTTGCGTGTGAAATCACTGTCTTGAACACAGCTCGAACCACCACCTCAAAGTATCTCTGTTAATATTTTTCGGATAATGTCTCGCTGGACACAGAGTGATAAACGGATCGAACTAACACTTCATATTTTGTCCAGTTTTCAATCCCGTGTCTGGGAAAATTGCAAGCAAACCGTAAAGGCAACACTGGTGATATATATCACGTGCCTACTCAATGCCTTGCTGTATAGCAAAAAAGTGTACTATTCATACAAAAGGTAAACGTGAGCTCAAGACGTTGTTCATGGGACATTCTGTGCATGTTGAACATATCATTGATGAGCAGGATAGCGAATGCAAACTTGATATGAAGCGCTTGTCTGTTCTCGTGCGACAGCTCAGCCTGCTTTCCATTCCATGGGGTGCTAGATGCTTTTCGAGTATTAAGTGTTTTTATTCTCTGCTGATTGATTGTCAATCTGTCAGCGTATTCTGTGTTCGTGCAGTGATTATTTCTCTTGTGCCTTTCGACGAGGGGTGCGAGAGGATAATAGTTATTTTATTGGCGCGGGGCATTAGACAGTTTGGGAACCACTGGTTTATAGCTTCACCTTCAGGTAGTGAAGACTGGGTGCTGCTTTCAGTGGCTGAACGGAGATGCACATCACACCATTCAAACCACGCTGATCGACCGGGTAAAAAAAATCGCGGTGAGTTTTGCGACATAAGTTGTTTATACCGAGTCGGACTCGTAATAAACGGTGTGAGGTATGAAATCATCGTTCTTCATACGTGTATCGACCTCGACCTGCAACAATAGCGGTTGAATTTGAGTGGTTATTTATAGCTCATGAATTAAATTTTCAGAAATCAGTTTTCATGTATGGTGCAGTTTCCAAATCAAAATCGATGTTTGACATCACAATACTGAATCTTTGTACAGATATATTCCATCCGAAAAGCTTGTATTCCCGTTTTGAAACCATCCATGAGATGAGATATCGTGTTAAAGCTGCTCTGATGATGTCGGGTGTGTTTGCAGTGGTTGATCAACACGTTTTTCATCAAGCTAGGTGACATCACTGAAACTTGTATTATTGATATTTGCGGTCAAAATTCACGGGCTTTTATGTGCCATGCCTGTATTCTAATTAAATTCCTATTCCCCCATGCTTTCCGGCCAATTTGATGTGCTATTTTTTTGGATGATGCCGAGTGACATACTGATCTGCGTTCATTTAGATTAACAGTTTTCATCATTTATCTTCAGACATAATCATACAGTCTTGTAGCCTACTTAGAATTTCTTACATTCCATGCATTGGTTATTCTAATTTTTAGTTAAACACCGATTGTACAAATTATTCGCAAGTAGACTTCGAAAATCCGGCCAGATATGTTAGAAATGGCATTTAATGAATCATCCTTCAAGAATTTCGATTAAATGTCGTTCAGTTGACTGTCCAGAGTTGAAATAATCTTAAGTGTGATTTCTAGTCCAGTTGAACGGTTCACTAAAGTATCGATCTCGGCATCACGCTACATAGTATGTATTGTATGTATTTCTGTTGACAAGTTAGCTACACAACTATGCCGATATTCTGTTCAAGGGAATTTAGCTATGCATTATTCGTCCGTGTGATTGAATTGGTATGTCCTACTGTAACGTTGTAAAATCTGATCCGAATTGAGTTCAAAAGGAAGTCACGTTAGTATAGAATAAGTAACGCTTTACTTATCTAGAACGAGAGTACATGAGCTGAAATGTAAATATGAAAGTTTAGTAACGGTATGCAAAAGGTGTACATCACAAACAAGTAACAATCATGACATTCACCCCGGCTTTGTTTTGAGTCAGCTCGTACGATTGAAGGCCAAATTAATTTCAGGCTTCACGATTTCTCAGATCGTAGGGGCGAACCCGTTGCTGCTTTTGTAGTAGTTCCGGGTAAGTAGGGATAAGGGTTTCATGCGATGACATCGGCAACATCTCCACTGATCGGGAATTATTGTTGTGGTCTTCCTGTGTTACATCCGAGGTCCTTTGTTCGATGTTTGTATCCGAGTCAGGATGATCACCAGGGTCTGTTGTCGTTTCCCGAACTGTTGTGGCTAAACGGCGGAGTGATACAGTTTCCGTTCTGCCATCTTGATGAGTAATACGAGCGTAATGAGGGTTACAACTCAGAAGCTCCACTTCTTCCACCAACGGTTGATACTTAGATGACCGATCGCATCGCTGCAGGAGGACCGAACCTGGCGTAGTTAGCCAAGAAGGCATAGAGGTCCCAGAACAAGAGCGTCGAGCATATTGAAACATGCGTTCATGCGGTGTGTGGTTCGTAGATGTACACAGCAATGACCGGAGGCTGTGTAGAGCATCAGGTAAAGCAGTCTCCCAACGAGTTATCGGTAAATTATGAGTTTTCAGAGCAAGGATGATTGCTTTCCAAAGTGTGCCATTGAGACGTTCTACCTGGCCGTTGCCTTGTGGATTATATGCTGATGTGTGACTCATGGCGATTCCTTTCTCAGTCAGAAAGTTTTTGAGTTCAGAAGACAAGAATGACGAACCCCTGTCAGAGTGGATATAGGCAGGCATCCCGAACAATGTGAAAAGTTGTGTGAGACAGCTAATCACAGTAGCTGATGACATATCCGCACATGGAAAGGCAAAAGGAAATCGAGAGAATTCGTCTATTAATGTTAACAAATATCGATTTCGAGTACTTGAAGGTAAAGGACCTTTGAAATCTATACTTAGACGCTCGAAAGGCTGTGTGGATTCAATGAGGGTACCGGAAGACCTGAAAAACCGTGGCTTTAGTTCAGCACACACTCTGCAATTGGCAATGACTCGTTTGACATCGTCTACCGAATAAGGAAGATTTTTGCACCGGACAAAATGAAACATTCGGGTGATTCCTGGATGGCAGAGTGAGGTGTGCAGCTCCTTCAGTTGTTCAGGGTTAGTAATGGACTCACAGATGTTACGTGATAAAGTGTCCGCAACATGGTTTTCTTTACCCGGTCGATACACAACATCATACTTGTATTCGGAAAGCTCGATTTTCCAGCGCTGTATCTTATCGTTTTTGATTTTACTCTTTTGGCTGCCACCATACATAAATGCAACCGAGCGCTGGTCAGTGACCAGTTTAAATGGTCTACCAAG
Organism: Atriophallophorus winterbourni; assembly: GCA_013407085.1. Taxonomy (NCBI): domain Eukaryota; kingdom Metazoa; phylum Platyhelminthes; class Trematoda; order Plagiorchiida; family Microphallidae; genus Atriophallophorus; species Atriophallophorus winterbourni. The sequence continues at coordinate 10,656 of JACCGJ010010081.1, forward strand.
TAGATAGTGCCTCCATTTTCTGATGGATTCAACAATGGCGTATGCCTCCTTCTCTACAGCCGAGTGATTTTTTCGCTAGGATTGAGTGTCCTCGAGAAAAAGGCAATGGGTTTATGGTTTTGGCTAAGAGAAGCGGCAATGGCGACATCAGAAGCATCTGTTTCGATGACCAATGGTTCATTATAGTCTATCGTAATAAGTATGGCACATTCAAGTTCGCTTTTCAGATTTTCAAAGGTTGAATGGACGTCGTCAGGTAGAAGGAATGTTTTGTTTTTGACCAGTTTATTTATTTTGTCAGAAAACGTAGGTATCCAATGAGAGTAGTAAGCAAACATTCCAATCACGCGTTGCAATTCTTTAGCGTTACGTGGGGGTGGTAGTTTACGAATAGGTTCCATACGTTCTGGGTCAGGTCTAATCACACCTTTGGAAACCTTGTAACCCAAGAGACAGATCTCCTTGGCAGCGGTGACAGTCTTACTATCATTAAGTGTTATTCCATACTTCTTTGTAGCTTTCATGAACGACTCGAAATGAGCATCATGCTCCTCCTGAGTGTTACCACAAACCGTGACATTGTCTATGTAGGCATACGTGTTTTTCAAATTTTCGGACTTAATAATGCCGTCCGTAGCGCGTTGAAAACATGCTACACCATTTCTAACACCAAACGGTATGCGGCAAAACTGGAATAAGCTACCAGAAGCTTCAAAAGCGGTATATGGACGGTCGGTTGCAGCTATCGGAATTTGATGGTAAGCAGATAAAAGGTCCAAAGTACTATAAATTCCGAAGCGTAAGATCTCTTCAACCATTTTATGAAGACGCGGCAATGGGTACGCATCCAAATATGTAAACTGATTGATGGTCTGACTGTAATCCACGACCATTCGACGTTTGTGGTTCGTATTCTTTGTGATAAGCACTTGGGCTCTCCATGGTGACGTTGAATACTCAATTATGCCTTCCTGCAACAAGCGGTCAACTTCAATTCTTATGAATTGTTCATCATCTGGGCAATGTCTTCTCGATTTGGTTGCAATAGGCTTGCAAGCTGGCGACAAGTTCGTAAAGAGTGAGGGAGATTCAACGCTTGCAGCAGTCAAGCCGCAGAGGGTAAATGCATCACGATCACCACCGAATGGAATTTCGATCTTGGAGTGCAGACCAAGGAAGTCATGTCCAAATAGGACTTCAGTGCAGAGATTAGGTAGTACGAATAGTTTGAAATTTTATATAGGGCACATCCGTATTGAATGGATACAGAACAATAACCCATAGTTCGACAGGAGAATGTGTCATAGACGCCATTTTGACCACTGAAGAGCTTGGGTAAACTTTCCAATTGTATGAATTGACTATGTTAGAGCTGATAAAACTACAAGAACTCCCAGTATCGACAAGAGCACGGAAGGAGATTCCGTTGATTTCAACAGTTGTGATAGTGCGGGATAAGCAAGCAGGTGCAGCGGCAACAGATATAGATGATAAAACTGGCATCAACGCACAGTTTGTATGGTGATTGAGTCTAGTTTTCGAACGGCATACGCGCTAAAAATGACCTCTTTTGCCACAAAGATTGCACACTGATTCTCGTGCAGGGCATTTTGAACGAGGATGTCGGGTATAACCACAGAAATAACAAGTTTGCATGGATGTTGATAAAGCAGTGGTATGATCGCCACACAGATTAGACTGTGGTGAGGGCTCGGCCGGTTTCTCTTGTGTGGATGGGATCGCTGAACATGAGAAGGACTGATTACCTGTATACGACTGAGAATGTTTGTGAGCTAATTCAAGAGATCTCGCAAGTCTGTGTGCTCCGTCTAGACTGAGTTCCGACTGCGCCAACAGTTTTTCGCGAACAGAAGAGGACTGAATTCCGTTTATCACAGCATCTCGGATACATTCGTTTTGATATTCCACTGCAGTGACAGTTTTGAATTCACAATCCTTGGCCAAAGACTTTAGTTTTAGCACAAACTGATCAACGTCTTGGTCAGGTTCTTGTTTGCACGTTTGCAAGAGATATCTAGCATAAATAATATTTTAGGGCGGATATAACGTTGTCGCAACGCATCTATCGCAGAATTGTAATCGGCACAGTCCGCAATATTATCATACACCAGAGGATCCAGGAAATGAATGAGCGTTTCAAGTTTGTCAGATTTGGAAGGCTCGACAGAGTTCAGATAAGTATTAAATGTGCGAAACCAATGATTCCAGCGTTTGGGTGCATCTGGTGAGTTGGGATCGGCGTCGAAGAATCTTGGTCGTAATGTTGGATCCATCGTGTTATAGATAAGTAAATTGTAACGTTGTGGAATCTGATCCGAATTGAGTTCAAAAGGAAGTCACGTTAGTATAGAATAAGTAACGCTTTACTTATCTAGAACGAGAGTACATGAGCTGAAATGTAAATATGAAAGTTTAGTAACTGTATGCAAAAGGTGTACATCACAAACAAGTAACAATCATGACACCTACCGATCTTTTGCAATAGTAACTTTGAAATTTCGCGCATTGCTTCTCATTGCTTCACTGTTTTAAGGCACGCGGGTTCTGGTGATACCGCCTCTACGTGATGAGTGCCAGCATCAGAAATCGTTATCGGTGTGTGATAGAAGTGTATGTAAATTTTGAATCATTCTTTTCAAGCCCATGGGTGAGCTCATGTAATTGAACAGGTGGGTCGTAAATGCCCTGTGTAGCAATGGCTTACAAGTTCACACCATGTTTACCATTTCACAACTTGTTAAGGCATTGAGATCCTGCTCATCTTATCACTACATAATGACTGCCAAGAACACGAACCCGTCATGTGGTGTGTGCAAAAGCAATGCATGCAAATGTTGACACTTTTCTTTTTAGTCTTTTTTTGTGAGGCAACGTGTAAAACTTAGAGTACCAACTTAGCTAATTTTACGATCTTGGGGTACTTGATGTTTTTCACGTTTACTTTATGCAGGTTTTGAATGTTTCAAAGCTTTGTTTGAAAAAGTAAACCTGCATGAGGGACGCATGAAGCAAGTGCAGAAGACTTGGGTAAAGTTTCATTAAATTATTTACTGTCGATCTCAAGTTGCTCGTTTTCCCTATAGATTCTCGAGTCACTTTCCGAAATAAGTTGTCGCTATTAAAGCAACCTTTCATTTACCATGATCAATGCAACTGGCAGACCCATCTGAATGTTTTTTTATCCTAAACTCTTTTGGCTACCCATTAATACCAAATACTTCTAAATATCCACACCTCAGTCTGCAATGGAAGCAGTGAACTCGAGTTTCACTCTTGTTGGAACAGACGGTGTTGCACTTGGAATTCAACCTCCGATTTTATGCCGTTTAGAAATGTTTTTGGGTCACGCTTCTCTGGTTTTCTGTAACGTGGGATATCAAAGAACGGCGTGTTAGTTTATTTAGCTGCTCGGGTATAAGTATTGTTGATGTGTTTCTTCTGTAGAACCGACATCTTTGTCTTAGTGAATTTTACATTTTATATGAAAGAACTTCCATTTGATCATCTCGTGCGTTGTTTCGCATCAAGTCGCATTGATGCTGACGCTGTTCAATTGAGTTTGACCGCGTCTAATCGATAAGTTGTGTGCTCTCGAATCGACACTTTCTGCACAGTTTGAGGATTTATGCGTACAACTTCGACATGAATTTAATATTGCACCCTTTTTAAGTATGCCACGGTCATTTACTGCGTTGAACAGCACCCGTCAGTTTTGACTTCCTTCGGTCGATGTCGATCTTGTGTTAAATGACAGAAAATAGGTGAATCTGAACCGTGTGCTCAATTAACAATGCTTAAATAATCTGAAAAACATGGTGGGTTCTTTGACATAAATAGACTAGAAACGAATTGAATTATACTCCGTGGTCCAGCCAAAGTGCCGCACAGTCGTAAAATGCACGTGAACGAAGATACTGC
>JACCGJ010010083.1:0-21611 GCA_013407085.1 Atriophallophorus winterbourni
TATCCAAGGCATGCAATACATGATCAGTTTATCAAAATTTGAACAGCAAAAGAAAATAGTACCGTGCAAATGACCGAAGTGAGCGGGATTTTTAAACATTTTTTCCGTTCAATAAGGGAAATTAATATACAGTTGGTAAGAAAAAATTAACAATGTCTAATAGAAATAAAATTTCATTTAAATTATGTCAAGATTTACGAATGGCAAGGATGCAAGAAACAAATGGAGAACAGAAATGAAAGGTAATTATGGAAAAAGTGGTGCGAATTGTAATGAAGTTGTCATGAAAAAATTGATAAATAAATTATATATGAATAAATTCATGTTTTTACGGAAAGTTTGAATAAGAAGATTGAAAAGGGAACATAAATCCATCGGAATAAGAAAATCTAAGAAATTGTGGGGGATGAGAGAGGGTGTGGCTAATAGCAGGGAGTAGGCAGTAGGGTGCTGTGCTCCAATACACTTGAAGAATTGTCGACCAATCGAACCAAAACGTGTTTACCAGCCGGATTTTCGTTATCTGCAGGAGAATGAATAGCATACGGAACAAATCCCGGGCGAATAGATTTCGAGCCAATTACAGTGATGGTTCGTTATTCGAAGACACTGGAATATAATGAAAGATTTTCTCTTCACCAGCACGGTGAGAGGTCATCAAAGTAAAATAGTACATCATTTAAGAAATAAGAATGTACATTTAAAAAAACATAATGTTTTATTATTTTTTATAGTTTTTTTACGTTTTTTTCATTTTTTGGTAGATTTTTTAATATTTAGCACGTTAAGATAAAAAATGAGACATTTCTATGCCTTGTGAGAAATAAAAGACAATTATATACATAATGGTGTATAGAAAATGTTATCGAAGGCAATGTTAAGATTAATTTGTGTAAAAGCATTTCTAGGGTCCGGTAACCTGACACTTGAATGGCCAGTTATCCAGAGAATACTATCTGACCTCATGATATACTAATATATGCAGATATATAAGCAGATAACGGTTAAAGATATGGTCATATGGTAAAAATGATTTTAAAACGCACGGTTACGATGAAGATGTGTAACAAGATATCTAAGGGTCCAGTAACCTGACACTTGAATGGCCAGTTATGCAGAGAATACCATAAGACATCATGATATACTAATATGTGGAGAAAGATGTGGAATTAGAAACCTGGGATCCCTAAGGTTTCCCTAAGTGACCCTCAACCATGCGAGTTGTGAGACGCTTTACGCTTTCGAGTTGAACGATATCTTTCTTGTAGTGAGGGCACCACGCCTGTGAACAATATTCTAAATGCGGCCGAACTAATGCCTTGTAAAGGGGCAAAAATACATCGGGTCTTCTGCTGGATAACACGGATTACAGCCGAAAGAGAACTTTGCGAGCACGTTATGCTGCAACGGCGCATTGGTCCTTCCATTTGAAGTCAGTTCTAACTAGTACTCCTAAATCATTAACACGCTGTGTGGCGTTAACAGTGAGAGAATTGCCCGACACCCGAACTGAAATATTATCAACCAATGCTGACAAGAGTTGGCTCTTTTTAAGGTTAGTGGGAGGTCCCACTGGTATGACCAGTTTATGACCCGTTCAAGGTCGTGCATCAAGGCATCTCCATCTGTTGATCCGATGAATTTCACATCATCCGCGAAAATGAAGCATGTGCACTTCAATGCAGAGGACAAGTCATCGATGAAAATCAGGAATAGAAGAGGACAATGTACCGAACATTGGGGTACACCACTGATCACGTCGGTTTCAGTTGACAGCGTAGATCCTACCCTAACTCGTAATGCCCTACCTGTTAGGAAGGCCTTTATCGAAGCAAGTAGACTAGCCCGGATACCTATTGCTGCTAGCTCAATCTCTAGAAGGCGGTGGTTTACGGAATCAAAAGCCTTGCAAATATGACCGACCCGATTTCCCCTTAGTCATACAAGTAGCTAGGCACTGGATACCTTCAACATTGAGAATAAACGTTTTTAAAAAATGCAAAATAAAAAAGTTTTCAAACATTTTAAGGATAATAAGACTAAATGCCAATAAATGAAAATGAAATAGAAATGCATGAATAATATGCTTTACTGAATCCTGGTGCAAGTATTATAGAATCGGTTAATTTATTTATACAATGTTTAGATCGGTTGAGTTTATCCATGAATGTTTCTGGCTGAGTCGACAGCAAATGAACAGTAAAAACAGTACAGAAGTGCTATAACCACTTCTAAGGTTATGTTCAATTCGAAATTCACTTCGCCTTTGCTGAAAATTGTTTAAAATACAATTCTGCGCTTAGCGATTTAAGATCGATGCGTTTGCTACTGCTGCTAAAATAATACAATGATTATACTATTACCATCAGTATTGAACATATCTAGAGATCAACACAGTGCCAAACAATATCAATATGAAAAGGCATGTGAGCAGACTCGTAAAGAGGAAAGTGAACAAGTGGAGTATGCTAATACGTGCCATGTCATGGACTGGCCACTTGGGCGTGTTTTTATGGCTTTTCGAATAAGCCGTAGTTTTGTAAGCTATAGTGTGTTGGCCTCTTCGGTCGATTGCAACCATGGATGCCCAACATAAACGCATTGCGAGTTCATGCTTTGCAGCATTTTAGATGATTGCACAATCCGATTCAGTAAGAACAATCTCCTGCACTCCTCATAGTTTTAGTCAGTGTTTAGCCGGCCGGCGGAATTGAGCGCTGATGTCGTGGTCCACGTTCACAAACGATAGCAGTATCTTCTCTTTCCAGCTCGGACATCAGCAGTCAAATACACGTTCTGCCCAACTAGTGGGGTCTGGCAAGAAGTTTCACATCTTTTCGCAAACGTCTTTGTACCGCAAGTGCTCCCTGCCCAATGATTGACTTCTTCATGTCAACTCGCCAATAAGTAGATCTTTTCGAATATTACCATTTCATTTCTGTATGATAACATAACTAGCATAGGTGTCGCCGTCATATTATGGTGAACATTCTCTGTAGATCATCCATCCGCGCTTTACTCAAGGTGCGACGAATGCTCCTTAAGTAGAAAGTAGTCAGCTCCCGTTTGTGCCTTGGCTGGATGTCCTACGTTTGTTTGTCATGCCTAAGGCGTTTAGTATACTGGCCTTGTTAGCGCAGTCCTTTAGTGACTGGAACTGCTTTGTGCTCAATGGTGGCTGCTTACAATCACTTCGCAATTAATACACACTGTTTAATAACCGTTTTCCGCTTTATAGTTATTTGGTTAGACCTGATAAAAGTAGATCATGTTCCTCAAAGTTTCCAAATTTAGCCACTACGAATATTTGGAACGTCTTCGAAGCTTTCTTTCAACCGCACGAAATGTTCAAATTTGCGGCGTTGAATGTACGAAAGTTAGCAAGAATCGGACAACCGGCAGCTGTACTGTGTTGTAGACGCAAACGCCCACAAATTGAAATAGACGTGACAGTTCAAAAGACTTTAACCTTCTAGAAATGATTACAGCAGCTGTAATAGAGAAGGGAGGTATGCGATATATATACGAAGAAAAGATGAGTTAATGAATCACCACATTCTTCTCGGCCGCAAAATGGAATCCTCGTAGCATTCAGGCGACCACTTTTTCTCGATTTCGAAAGGCATATAGATGAAGCCACTGCTAAATCTTTCAAAATTTCGTATGTTGAACGAATTTACGTTAGATTTATTTTCATGAGGAAAAGCCAAATGCTAATCCTCGATAGTATCGTCCATCTGGGTCTCATTGACATTTTTCTCTCCTGGATGCGCTAAATGTTGCAGAGCAAGTTTGTTCTTTGCCATCACGGAGGGATTCCATTCCAGTACTTGCTTCGTCAACTGCAGGGCTGTAGTTTGAAAAACAAGCAAACTTTTTCAAAATAATATAATTTCCAGGCGACAGCCAACTGGAAATGGACGTCACTGTTGCAGATCTCTAATTGAAACTTATCAAGAGCTTATAAGGATTTACGTTTGTGTCAGCACATAACAACGAACGGACTAAATGCAATGCCTCAAGAAGGACGCATTTCCAACTGTCAAGCGAAAAACGCTCGGATTTCAATGTCTAATTTCTGCCTTTCCAGAGATTAGTTGATATGTTCCCCCAGGTTAGCATGAACGTGGATGGACTACCCCCTCCTGAAGACACAGCACGCGTTCCGCGTTTTGGTGCTGGCATTTCGGGTGCGGGAAAACCTATCGCAGGAGTAGATGTTGGTTGTGGAAAACCATTGGCAACGCCTGCTTCGGCCATACCACCAGCTCCTGCTGGCTTAGCGGCGCCTGCTTGGGCAGTTGGAGCTCCAGCACCAGGATTCATGCAACCTCGTATTGCTCCGGGATTGCCACCACCGCCCCATGCGCAACCAGGTGTTCCTCCAATGCCATTTGGACGTGGTATGCCACCAGACGCCCCCATGGGACGTGGTTTTCCATCAGGATTTATATGAAGCAATTAATCTGCATTTGTGTTTCCTACCCGGTTGCACAATATTCTAATAAAACGATTTTATGTATGTTTACTTCAATCGGTGTTCCTGTCCCCATAGTTTTAGCTGATACTAGGCACCGTGACCATTATCCTCGTATACACCTTGCTTTTGGATATAGATTGCTCTTACGCTAGCGGTTACACCCATCTGCTTTCTAACCCAGTCGGGTCAGCCTGTTTTAGACCCAATTACTGCAAAGCATTGACAACTTTTCAATCTGATCAATGGTGGTATAGATTTCTCCTGTGTGTATCACGATAAAATTTGATAAATTGGATGACTTTCGAACGCTATTATTGTTGGATAAGCGTTGTGGGTTAGCATTTTTATTTTGTTTCACATGCACTAGTTTCCAGATCAAATCAGCACAATTTAAGTAGTAGCTGTCACATTTCGTTTGTACACTCATCAAGTTTACTCTTGTTTTATCCATTTGATGATACAATTATCATCAGTATTGAACATATCTAGATCCCAACATTGTGCCAAACAATATCCAAATGAAAAGGCATGTGAGCAGACTCGTAAAGAGAAAAGCGGGCAAGTGGAGTATGCTAATACGTGCCAAGTCATGGACTGGCCACTTGAGCGTGTCTCCATGGCTTTGGAAATAAGCCGTAGTTCATGCTTTTCAGCATTTCAGATGATTGCACAATCTGATTCAGTAAGGACAATCTCCCGCACCCCTCATAGTTTTAGTCAGTGTTCAGCCGACCGGCGGCATTTCAGCGATGCGACGGATGCTCCTTAAGTAGAAAGTAGTCAGCTCCCGTTTGTGCGTTGGCTGGATGTCCTACGTCTGTCTGTCATGCCTAAGGCGTTGAGTATACTGGCCTTGTTAGCGCAGTCCTTTATTGAGTGGAACTGCTTTGTGCTCAATGGTGGCTGCGCCGTTGGCAAACAGCAGGTCGCAAATAAGCACATCCCGTTACTTGGTTCAGGTTGAAAAGCTTTTGATCACCTCGTGCGTAAGTGAATAACTTCTTTCTCGTTCTGACAGTGATCATCAGCAGTGTAATGACAATGCCGAACAGCAAGAATACATCCTTGTTTGACATCTCAACTAATTTCGAAAGATGAAGTACAACCGTTAAGGTGGATCGAGCCCATCATGTCAGATTGTAAAGATTTGATGAGTTGAAGCAATCTTGGTGGCGAGCGAAGAGATTCACTCTGCTAAGGGGAAGATGACGTCCCGTGCTGTTGTACAATGCTTTTGATAATTTCACAATGAATACAAACTGTTAAATAACCGTTTTCCGCTTTATATTTCTTCGGGTAGGCCTGATAGAAGTACAGCATGTTGATCAAAATTTTCAAATTTAGCCACTACAAATATTTCGGATGTCTTCAGAGCTTTACCCCCCGCACAGACTGTGCAAATTAGCGGCGTTAAATGTACTAAAGTTAGCTAGAATCGGAAAACCGGCAGCTGTACTGTGTTGTAGACGCCCACGCCCACAGAATGAAATAGACAGGACCGTTCGAAAGGCTTCAATCTAGAAATGAGTACAGCAGCTGTAATAAAGAAGGGAGGTATGCGATATATATACGAAGAAAAGATGAGTTGATGAATCATCACATTCTTTTTGGCCGCAATTGGAATCCTCGTAGCATTTAGGCGACCACTGCTCCAGTGCCACTTTGATCAGTCAATTTGCCAACAATCGCTGAAGATGTTGCCTAGTCTGGCAAGGAAACGTACGATGCAAATTCACCAAGCTCGGAGAACAAATTCAAGTAAGCTGCAACAACGATTCGAGCTAAAAATATTCCATACAATACGAACACTGCTCCTCGATTCCTAAAGGCGTATAGATGAAGCCGCTGCTGATTCTTTCAAAATTTCGTATGTTGAACGACTTAACGTTAGATTTATTTTCATGAGGAAAAGCCTCATCGTATCGTCAATCTGGGTCTCAATTACTTCTTTTTCTCCTGGAGGCTCCAAATGTCGCAGAGACAGTTTGTTCTTTACCATGACGAAGGGATTCAATTCCAGTACTTCTGCTTCGTAAACTACAGGACTGTAATTTGAGGAACGAGTCAAATTTTCAAAATAATATAATTTCTGGCGACAGCCAACTGGAAATGGACGTCACTGTTGCAGTTCTCTAATTGAAACTCATCGAGCGCTTATTAGGATTTACGTTTGTGTCAGCACATAACAACGAACGGACTAAATGCAATGCCTCAAGTAGGACGCTTTCCCAACTGTCAAGCGAAAAACGCTCGGATTTCAATGCCCAATTTCCGCTTATAAAGAGAGTAGTTGAAACGCTCCTCTTGGCCATTTCCTTGGAGATTATATAGTTTTGCTATTTGCCAAACTGCGATTGCGGAAGAACCATTTGATTTCGTTTGAAATAAATGCAGAACGACGATCCGAGTAAACATAAGCGGAAAATCTATATAGCGCAAATAGTTGGCAAAGGCAGTTCACTACAGTAGTAGAGGAGGTACATATTGAGTTGAAAATGGCACGTTATTCATCGGACCTAGTTTATTACATGTGTTACACGCGTGTGGCATAAGGAATCATGTGCATTCTAATTATAGGACTGTATTGAGGTGCGCGTCGCTCTCGACTGTGTCGGCCACCTGGTTGTCCCTACCCGGCCGATAAAAAACATCGTGACGAAATTTGGAAAATTCTATGCGCCAGGGTTAGAGCCCGATTTCTTTTAGAAGCCGATATCGTCCCAGAAAGAAATGTGACTTGTTTCACTTCTTGATTCAAGTTTGCCGCTATAGCGACGTCATAAGCATTTGTTTCCACCACCAAAAGTGTTTTGGGGTCGATTGATACAACAACAGCATTTCAAGTTCCGCTTTGTGAGCGTTGAATTCTTGCACCATATAAAGTAGAAGCGAAAAATGGAATTATGTAAAAATGGCGAGATTTTATCGGGAAATCCAGTGTCAGTTGTAAGCAAACATGCCTGTCACTCTGATATGATTTACTGTCACAGGGGGATCGAAGGTCTGGTTGAGTGCGAAAACGTTCCGGGTCCAGTTTAGGAATTCTGTTCGAAACTTGATAGCTCAAAAGCGTGATTGTATCAGGAGCGAATATGTATTTATCGTCTTACGCGATTTTCAAAAACGGTGAGTAGTTTTCATCGTGTTGTTTCTTGTCGCGACCACAAGGTCGCGCTTGGTTTGATAACGGTACGTGATTGCCAAATATTTCATAATTACGAAAACGTTTATTTTATATCTCTCACTCTTTTGATTATTATTATATTTATACTATTTGAAATATGTATACTAAAACACCTATCTCGAAACGAATAAATTTACGTAAAATCCCCAAGACCAACAAATGCTCCGTATACTTAGATCAGAACACTTCCGTTATTTTGAATAAATTACGGAAGTTAGAATCCGAATTAAATGAAATTCGAAAAAACAACTCTTTTGTTACACAGGTTTGCAAGACATTACAACCATTGACTATCCTCTTGGATGATAATTCAAATATTGACAAGGATATACTTCAACGAACTAATAAGTTCGTTGAATCAATTGTTACTGGAATTTGTCAAAGAGACTTAAGATCTAAAAATGTTATTTTGTTTAATATAGACGATAGATATCCTTTACAAGATTTAAAAACTACTATCTGTTCATCTTATGGCTTCCCATTTGACTGCGCTTCGCTAAAACGCTTGAGAAAATTTAAGTCTTCGAGGTCTTGCCCAATCCTATTAGAACTTAGCGACAGATGCCTGGCATCACACGTTTTAGCTCATAAGGACGTTTTGAAATCGATTCCAAGATTTAAAAATGTATTTTTCAAACCTGATCTAACGCCAATGCAACGGAGAACTAGGTTCCATAAACGTACCGTTACTACTCCATATTCCATCGAATCTTCCAACAATGGAAAAGAAACGATGGAATTGGATGAGGTGCCACAATAGTTGAATGCGCCTTCAACTTCACCTTCTTCTGTGAATAATTCAACACAACCTATTATTTCACCCAAAATTCCAACTAAAATTATTACATCCCCTCACTTGAGGAAAAGAACCATCTTACCGAAGTTTCGACAAACTAGTGCGTTATTGCCTGCACCACCTCCTTTCAGGAATTCTTCAACTTTTGACAATAGAAATAATCGGAACTTTAATTGTCGTATAATGCCTTATCCATTAGATCGGAACTTGGCATGGCAATTCCATCGACCAAGTCCGCAATACCCGAGCCCATTTTCGAATTATTACAACCCATCACAACACTTTTTCAACCATATTAACTGGTCCCCCGACACCAATTTTCCATATTTTAACTCATTTAACACTCACTCTACTATGTTCCCTTATCCAAGTATAAGAAATTTTCAAATCCCTCCACAAAGGCTTTTAACATAAACCAACATGCTCCACATAATAATCAAATACATAAAAAGCCATTTTCTGATCATAGCCTCTCATCTCTTAGATTTATTCTTATCAATGCTCGATCCATAACTAACAAGATATTAGCTTTACGTTCATATCTTCTCTCTAATCCCGCTGATATTATTCTTATAACTGAATCTTGGACAAAACAGGAACAATCAGACTGTGAACTTCTGATTCCAAACTATCACATTTTTAGGAAAGACCGCGTTTCAAAACGTGGAGGAGGTTGCCTTGTTTATGTTCACTCTAACCTCCAAGCTAACATCATCATTTCATCTGTCTTTGGTCATATCGAAGATTCTATCTGGCTGGCACTACCGGCTTTTGATCTCTTACTTGGATGCATCTACTATCCACCAGCTACTATTTCTTCATCGCTTCAACGCTTGACTGATTGTTTCATAGAAGCCTCTGTCCACCCTTGCCGCTATAAATTAATTGCAGGAGATTTCAACATGCCTTCACTCAACCAGGTAGAATGCAACGACATAAATCTTAATTCTTTTTCCAATACCGTCAAACTATTAGGTTTTACACAGTTTGTTGATAAACCAACACGCAATAAAAATATTCTCGACCTTGTCTTTACTTTGAATATCACACCATCAAACCTGAACGTATCTCCGTCATTTTTAATGGAGATCATAACATTATATCTTTTGAATTGAGTTGCAATCGCATAATAACTAGTGTTAAAAAGCCACATATAATTACACACATAGATTGGAAAATCTTCAAAAACCTCATTAGAAACGAAGATTGGACTGATTTTTTCCTGTCTGACAATTTGAATGTAATCTCAAAAATCTTTCATAATAAACTTGGTGACTTACTACAGAAATCTTCTACAAGACATGCTAGACACCCGAAACTGAGTAAAGCTCATAAGTTAGAAAAACGCATTGCTTATTTAGCATCATATGCTCGTAATAAGCATGACATATCTTCCCTTTTGCACGCGTATGAACTATCCGACAAACTAGTACAAATTATGAACCATAAACTGATTTCTGATGAGTCTACAGCCCTCAAGTCTAGTAAAAAAACAGAAAGCATTATCTAAATTAATGAACGTTAGGGCATCGGAAAATTCAGATAAGATAAACTACATCATTAAACAGGATCAACATGGTAACAATTGCACAGTAATAACTGAGCCTTTTGCTATTTGCGAAGAATTTCTTTTATTTTTCAATGCTTCATATAATAACAACTCTTATCCAGAGGTAATCATACACCCTACATGCAATACATTAGACACAATTACAATTAATACCTTCGACATACGTAAAGTTTGTAATCAAGTTACAATCTCCTACAAACCTGATGAAACAGGTTTCGTTCCAGCAATATGCAAAATTGGATCTGAAGACTTCTTCATATTACTACTCAATCTGTTTAATACGTCAATCAAATCAGGAACTTTCCCCTTAGAATGGAAACATTCCGTTGTCATTCCGCGACATAAGTCCGGATCACTACATACAGTTACCAATTATCGACCCATAAATCACACACCACTTCTAGCTGGAATATTTGAGAAGCTTGTCAGACAGGCCACCCTAGCATACTTGACGCCAAACTATTTCATATCAAACCAGCACGGATTTCTCGACAGAAGATCTTGCATCACTTGTCAACTAGAATTTTTAAATTACGTGATACAATCACTAGATTCAAACCTTGGAGTCATAGTTGTATTCATTGATATTATGATAGCTTTCGACAGAGTCCCGCATAATCTACTCCTCGCAAAATTATCTGCTGTAGGTATTACTGGAAACCTACTTTCGTGGTTCGAATCTTTTCTTACTGGTCGCACCTTTTCGGTAGATATAAATGGCTACCGTTCTAGAACTTTGCCAATTCCAAGCGTAGTCATACAAGGAAGCGTTTTAGGTCCACTACACTTCTTGATTTTTATCAACGATATACTATCTGTCATAACACACTGTAAGATCGTTTTGTTTGCAGATGATATAAAAGTCGCCATAGCCTTTCCATCTAACCAGACTAACGACTTTATATCGAAATTGAACTAAGACCTGGATGCTCTACTTCAATGGAGTATTCGAAACGGTCTTGAGTTCTCCACCAATAAATCAACTTTCATAAATTTCAACTGTATCATACCAAAAGATTCGATCATCCTAAATAATACACCACTACAACCAGCACAATGTGTACGTGATTTAGGCTATCGATATTCTGGATCACTTACATTTCACGAACAAATTTGCTACTTAATTTCTAAAACAAAAAAGAATATAGGTTTACTTCATAGATTCATCTCTCTGCCTCAGTGCAAGCTGGAACTTTACAAGTTACATACACTACCTTTATTAGATTACTGCAACATTATATCTAGTAACATTACTCGGTCTGAGAGCTATGCTTTAGAAAGTGTAGCGACCAAACCGTCACTGGGGAATAGTTTCTGTCACAGAAACTAGTTGCCTGCTACGAGCCACGAGAATCTTTTACCGGGAGTGACGAGCGTTTACGAATCGATCCCAAATCAGAACAATACGTCAATTTACGCTCGTCACTCCCGGTAGAAGATTCTCGTGGCTCGTAGCAGGCAACTAGTTTCCGTGACAGAAACTATTCCCCAGTGACGGTTTGGTCGCTACAGTACTCAACGGTAATCGAATACAGGTTTCAATGCAAACCCAACACGTCCAATAAACGGAAGTCAAACAGCTCAGTTGAGAGCACAAAAATTACCGTTTTACAATAACGGTAAACACGGGTAACGGACAAATCAAAATGTGCGGAAGCCAAAGTGCAGTTAAACAAAGGGCAAATGTTCGGGAAAGAAAACGCTCACAGATTTAACATTTAGTTTAAATGTTATTTTCAATATGAAGAACAAACAAAAAATATCACTGGAAAATTATGACACAAAAAAACTTGATAAGAAACACGGGTGTAGGGTGGGAACAAATGTCTTCAGTTCGTTTGATCTTGCTGGACCGAAAGAGGAATTTTCGAGACATCGACGCGGATTCATACAGAAGGCATCCAACGTTCTTTCACACGATCCATTACCACCAGTTCGGATAAGCATTCATATAAGGAAGGATGTCAGATCCTAGGATTGGAACCATTATGGTTTCGAAGAATAAAACAGAATCTTATACTCTTCTACAGAATATTGAAAAAAGATATGATCGTCATTGATATACAATTAGATTTCAAAAACTCTGAGGTATATAATCTTCGACACAAAAACAAAATATGTATACCGAAAATCCACAATCGTATACGAAAAGACTTCTTTATTTATAAATATTCTCGTTTATGTAATTTACTTCCTAATAATATAAGATTGAGCACTTCACAGACTGAATTCAAAAAGCAACTCAATTCTTTTTTATCTCCGGAAAAATTAGGTAAGCTATTCCCAATTAATACAACTATAGATAATTTATACTTATACGGCATAAAAGGCTTTTAATATTTTTTTAGCAATAAAAATTTTTTTAAAGTGACAAATTTTTTCTTGAGAATTTACGTTTCAGAATTGTTGAAATTCAACAAAATACACTCTCGCAATTCTTGAAAAGGCGATGCAACTCATACCTCCGTGACCCGATGAAGTGAACTCCTTATACAAATATCTGCGTTTAAAGTTGCATTTGGAACATCATACATGGATAAACATTGCGGTCCAGACCTACCCAAACTGTAATTAACCCATTTTAAACAATTACTGTCGTATTCTTTGAAAACATGAACCTTTATCATTTATTTTTCGATATTCTATCATTTTTATGTTTTGAACAAGCTACCATCTGTACAAATGTTATCCAACTATTTTTTACGGTTGTTAACAAAAAAAATTATTTATGTTTGACCTTAACATTTGTATAATTACCGTTTTATCTGATGTACTTATTCATGAAAACAAATGATCATGCATGGCATGACTTGGTGTATCCAAGAATATACATTATTATTATTATTAAATGGTGACCTTATCAATATAATTTGAGATGTAGTAAGTTTGTCACACGCAATTGTAGAGCGAGATTACTCACACCTACAAATGATATCGTACGTAATTTTGAACTTTACAATCACGAGTGCAACAAATGAAACGGTTTGGCGAAGAATGCGGTGGCTAAAAGAAAGGAAAAATGTTATAAATGAATGCAGTCCCCTCTGATTCACGGATTTCGGTCACATTCGGTCTGTCATTAGGCATTAGGCTTTCTTGCCAACATCCCACCATGTGGACATTTCTTAGAGGTTTGCGACAGCATACGGCCTCTGTTGTTCAAGCAAGTGCTTGGGTTCATATCATACAGAAGAAGAAGTATGCTGAGATATGCGCCACGACTTCTCGAACAATTCAGCGAAACTCAACTGAGAAAAGATTGACGTTCTTGAAATCAATTGCATATCTCTCCTGCTAACCTTGAGCGGGTCATAAACTGGTCATACCAGTGAGCACACCCTCTAAACCTCAATAAGAGCAAAATCTTATCAACACTGGATGATGAGATTTTGGTCTAGGTGTCGGGGAATTCCATCAGTGTTAACGCCGCACAGTGTGTTAAGGATTTAGGTGTACTGGTTACGGCTGACTTTAAATGGGCGGACCAATGTGCCGCTGCCGCTCAGCGTGCACACAAGGTATGTTTTCGACTGAAATCAATGCATCGAGCAGAAGACCGGATGAATTCCTGCCACTTTACAAAGCATCAATTCGGCCGCATCTCGAATATTGTGTAAAGGCGTGGCGTCCTTACTACAAAAAGGATATCCTTTGACTTGAAAGCGTACAGCGCCTCGCAACTCGCATGATTGAGTGTCAGCGAGAGTAACCGTATGCTGCGCGCCCAATGTCTCTCAATCTTTTCTTCCTCAAGCGCCGTCATTTAAGAGGTGACTTAATAAAAACCTTTAAGGTGACGTGCCAATGAACGACTTCTTTACCTTATACCCCGAACTTTGCACCTAAGGCCATTAACTTAAAATCGCTAAGAAACGATGTCTGTTAGACTCCAGGAAACACTTTTCCAGCCTTAGGGTTGTAAACCTCTGGAACATTCTTCCAGAAGAACTTATTTCCTGCAGTACCGTCTCGAGTTTTAAGCAGGGTTTGGACTGCAATTGGGGTAATTTTTTTCCTAAATACTCTCCTTCATTGCTATACAAGCTTAAGTATTTCACCTTTTAGCCTTATCCCGTGAATCAAATAAGGGCTAGAGTTCGCTGTGTGTTTTTATTTATTATACAAGATGCTTGTTCAGGTGACCTCTCACCATGCTGTTGAAGAGAATATGTTTTTTCTTTTTCCCAGCATCGGTTATAACGCGGTGCTTCCTAAATACAATTAGGATAATCTCTTGGCGTCATGATCGTCGGAGATTTCAAATAGACAAAAAGAAAAAACCTTTCAGCAGTGGTGGGTGCTTTTCTACAGCTTTCCATAGATAGAAATTCTAGACGTTCGATTGGCTCGTTAGCCACATACTGTGTTGTGCAAACTGAACTGAACTGAACTTCGAATCCCGATTTGCCAAAAAAGCAAAGATTAACTTAAAAGCTTTTCATGGTTATACTCAGTCCAAGTGATCATTGAGAGAAGAAATAGGTACGTTAGTGCTGGATGATGGCAATACTGCTTTGACTGTACCGGAAAAAGCGGATGCGTTGCCTTTATTCTTCTGCAGTGTTCATCGGCGCGATTCAAGTAACTTTTTAGAAACTCACGAGTGCAGAGCACCTTGCTTTAGCTCTCGGAGGTTAATCAGGAAATGGCCACCACAGTTCTGTCGCACATACAGAATACCTCGTTAGACGAACTATCACGGGATGGGGCAAATCCATGTAAGGTTACGTTTCTTTCAAGTAGCATGTAGGATGATTTTCGAAGCAAACCAAAAGTAAAAAGAAACAGGTAACCTGAAAAAGTTAGACTGCGCAACTCAAAAGCTGCCGTTGAGGTCCACCTGGAGCATTTAATTACGCAATGATCCGAGACTGGGGCAAATTTGCCCGCGAAATTACTCCAAATTGCTTCAAAAAACGATCTCGGTCCGACGTCGACATCGTCGGACCAATAAATACAAATACTGACTCGGCGTTACATTCTAAAAGCTTGCTTAAATGCATCTATACCAATGCTCAAAGTTCGTTCAAAAGATTGACTGAACTGACCGAGCTGTGCAAACGATACACACCAGACTTCATTGCTGTTAGTGAAACCTGGTTTCAATCCTGTATGGCTGAAAATGAACTCCGAATCCCCAACATGATGCTAATACGGAACAATCGCCCAATATAAGGTGGTGCTGTGGCTTTATACTGTCACTAATGTCTTCAGTGCATGAAAATTCACGATCCAAACCTTGATTTCGAAAATACCCGCTGGTGCAGTCTCACGAATGTGTCACAGGACGATTGCATTCTTGGAATCATATATCGCCCTCTAGCCTCGAATGATACTCAAAATGACAGGTTATTATAAGCGCTAAATTACGCCGGAGAGAAGCGTAGCTCGCAATTACTACTCATCGGGTACTTCAATCTTCCTCATCTCTTTGCCAGATCCAATCACCATCTACACACATTTGATCACAAATTTCGTGAGGTGATTGACATGTTTCCACTTCATAATCATGTGTTTGACTTTACTCATAGAAAAGGATCAGAGTTGCCATCCATTTTGGATCTAATCTTTACATCCGAGAAAACTGCAGTTGAGGGTGTTGAGTACATTGCGCTCCTCGGTCGTAGTGATCATGCTTATGCTAGCATTTGAGTTTGCAATGCTTAACGAGTTTGTGCGTCCGCCAAACAATTCAAAGATCGACTACGCGGGTCTACGTGGATCGCTTGGGCTAGTAAATCGGCAAAAACTTGATCAGCACAACACCAAAACACATTGCAGTGTGCTCACGAAAATACTTCAGTCAAACATAGATCATAATTTACGATTTGTTGATGAACGACGGGCAAGTGACTTCCGATTTACGCTTCGCAGTCGCACAAAAAATGGCTCGGGAAACGAAACTTTGCTGGGACTGAACACCGAAAGAGCAGAACTGATGTTTTTGGCAGCAATTGTGTTAAATTCTTAACAAAGTGAATGCTCTCTTCAAAGAGGACAAGCAATATTAACATCGCTTTCTGTCTTTGAAAATGGTAGAAAACCCTAAACTTCTCTATCGGATGGTCAATGCTCGGTCCAGTGTGAATCCAGGGGTTTCCTGTTATTTCTGAGAATGGATTAACACTCACAGCAAGGGAAACGGCTGATACTCTCGCTCAAATTTATGCAAATGTGTTTAGCCCGATAACGGTTAGGGCGAATGAAAAATTACTGACATCGATTGTATCTTAACAACTGAATGATATTGAGTTTATTTCAGCGATTATACGAAGACACTTATGTCGACTGAACCATAGGAAATCTCCTGGAGCTGATGAAATAACACCGGCACTACTAAAATTCTGTGACCAGCAGCTGTGTGAACCACTATGCCAATTGTTCCAACATTCCCTAACCGAAAGAGTGGTGCCAACAGAGTGGAAGACGGGTAATTTCACCAATTTATGAGGGTGGTAGCCGTTCAGATTCCGCGAACTACAGTCCTGTCACACTACTACCCGTGATATCCAAAGTTATAAAGCGCATAGTGACGGGAAATATAGTTCATCACTTGAAATCACAAAATATACTATCTGTCGCCCAGCATGGGTTTCGTAAAGCTCGCTCATGCTTAACAAACTTGCTGACGGTATTAAACGATTGGACCCAAACGGTTGACGCAATAGACAGTGTGCACGCGTGCTATCTGGATATGTCGAAAGCTTTCGACAGAGTTGATCACTTCCTGTTGCTACAAAAGCTGAAACAGATTGGTATTGACGGGCAGCTACTCGTATGGTTCGAAAGCTACCTTAATGGGCGCAAGGTCATCGTTCGAGTTAACGGGGTACAATCAGGAACCATTATTACCTCCAGTGGTGTACCGCAAGGTTCCGTTCTCGGACCAGTGCTTTTCTTAGTTTACATCAATGATTTACCTGCGACGCTCTCATGCAATGTAGTTCTTTTTGCGGATGATGTTAAACTTTGGATGCGAATAAAATCAACTGCAGACTGCGTAAAACTGCAAAGTGATTTAGATACACTACACGAATGGTCAGTTAGAAATAAACTGCTGTTCAATTCTCAAAAATGCAAGTTACTGCGATTAGGTAAGCCATTTAATTACGAATATCACTTTGGGCAGACGATTTTGAGCTGGACCGAATCGGAGAAGGATCTTGGAGTCTGGATATGTGGCAGCTTAAAAAACAGCGTGCATTTTGAGGTCATTCACAAGCGTGCTTCAAAGCTTCTAGGTATGCTGCGACGGATCCTCAGAACCTTTACGCCTGAAATGCTGCCAAGCATCATGAAGACCTAATTAATTCACACAATGGAACATGCATCGCAAGCATGGACGCCATGGATACAAAAAGATATATTCTTGCTTAACAGGATATATCATCGTGCAACTAAACTCGTGCGTGGTTTTAGAGACCTTACATACGAGGAAAGGTTGAAAAAGCTAAAGCTTCTCACTCTCCTTCAACGTATACTTCGAATTGACGTTATCATTACTTACAAAATATTGAATACTCCAGATCATCCACTCAAACATTTGTTCAAATACCGTGAATCAGCGGCAATACAAATTTCCCATTCCCATACTAACAGTCGCCGATATTTCTATTCGGTACGTGTCTGTTTTCTGTGGAATGCCCTTCCCGAAACAATTATCAGCACTCTCTGTATCAAAACATTCACTTGAACCGTGGACACTTATTTGTTACATATTGATTTGACTATGCCTGTTTATTGACTCAGGGTAAGCATATTAATTGACTCTAGTGACATCGTAAAATTGTTTTTTATACCTCTTATTGAACGCATATTTACTATGATATGGTAATTGTGAAGCTATGTGCTTTTTGTGACCATAAATTCTTGAATCCTAAATCTTGAAATACAGATGGATATAACTAAGTCAGCTAGCCCCGACGGTATATATCCGGCTATTCTTCAACTGCTCGCGAATATAGTTAGCCTTGCAATGATAAATCTTTTCAAAGCTACCTTACTCCAAGGTATAAAAGCGCATGATTGGAAACGAGCGGTGGTAATAGCCATATACAAAAAGGGTCCCATTTCGAATGTATGCAAATACATGCCAGTAAGCCTGACAAGCATTCTTTGCAAGTGCTTGGAAAAAATCATATGGCACCAGGTATGTAAACATTTGGCAGCCAATTCCTTACTATCTGATGCCCAGCACGGATTCTGGAAAAGAAGGTCTTGCCTAACCAAGCTTCTAAGCTTTTTTGACTAAGTGACATTACGCCTCGATGAAGGGAGAGTAGTCGAAGTTTGCTATCTTCATTTTCAAATGGCATTTGACTCAGTCAACCATAGGTACCTTCTGCACAAACTAAGTGTGTGTGGCGTCACAGGTGACCTACATCAATGGTTGAATAGCTTCCTGACTAATCGCACTAAATATGTTAGAGTTGCATGGGGTGCTCGGAAGAATCACTGATCCACAGTGGAGTGCCTCAAGGCTCGGTGCTTGGTCCAATACTTTTTCTATTTTTTGTCAACGACCAGGCAGCGTGATTAAGTTCACGCTGCTCCCTGTTTACTGATGACGTTAAGATCCCAGGAATTGACAATAAAGATACGCTCATCTCTGATTTAGAAAAAAACTTTGGTTTAATTGACCATAAATTCCTCTTACGTGAATGTAAAATTGCACTGTATAAAATGAAGGCCCTGCCAACTCTTGATTATTGTAATATCATATATTCCCACATGAGGAGGCGTGATTCTTTTCTCTTAGAGAGACTCCAACGTAATTTCACCAAAATAACTTTGGCTTATTCTAACCCTCTGCCTTATTATGATAGGTGTAATTTGCTGAGTGTCGAACCATTATGGCTACGCAGAATTCGTCTGAATCTGCTTCTTTTCTTCCGAATCATTACTCAACAGCGAGTTAACCTTCAGTCTTGCATGCGCTTTTGCGATTATATTCAATATGATCTGCGTAATCGAAAAAAGCTATTGAATATCCCTTTGTCTCGCGCCTAAGTTAGACGTAACTTCTTCTTAATTAGATATGCACAACTTTGGAATTCACTTCCTCTTCATTTCCGTATACGCACATCTACAGGAAAATTTAAAACGCTTGTAGAAACTCTTACCGTTCACTCACTATCCCAAATCCTTAAGATAAACTCTTCTCTAGATATTCTATACTCTCATGGGATCCCAGGTTTCTAATTCCACATCTTTCTCCACATATTAGTATATCATGATGTCTTATGGTATTCTCTGGATAACTGGCCATTCAAGTGTCAGGTTACCGGACCCTTAGATATCTTGTTACACATCTTCATCGTAACCGTGCGTTTTATAATCATTTTTACCATATAACCATATCCTTAACCGTTATCTGCTTATATATCTGCATATATTAGTATATCATGAGGTCAGATAGTATTCTCTGGATAACTGGCCATTCAAGTGTCAGGTTACCGACCCTAGAAATGCTTTTACACAAATTAATCTCAACATTGCCTTCGATAACATTTTCTATACACCATTATGTATATAACTGTCTTTTATTTCTCATGAGGCCTAGAAATGTCTCATTTTTTATCTTAACATGCAAAACATTAAAAACCTACCAAAAAAATAAAGAAAAACAAAAACGTAAAAAAACTAAAAAAATATGTTTTTTAATGTACATTCTATTTCTTGAATGATGTACTATTTTACTTTGATGACCTCTCACCTTGCTGGTGAAGAGAAAATCTTTCATTATATTCCAGTGTCTTCGAAAAACGAACCATCACTGTAATTGGCTCGAAATCCATCCGCCTGAGATGTGTTCCGTATGCGATTCATTCTCCTGCAGATAACGAAAATCCGGCTGGTGAACAAATTTTGGTTCGATTCGTCGACAATTCTTCGAGAGTATTGGAGCACAGTACCCTACTGCCTCCTCCCTGCTATTAGCCACACCCTCTCTCATACCCCACAATTTCTTAGATTTTCTTATTCCGATGGATTTATGTTCCCTTTTCAATCTTCTTATTCAAACTTTCCGTAAAAACATGAATTTATTCATATATAATTTATTTATCAATTTTTTATGACAACTTCATTACAATTCGCACCACTTTTTCCATAATTACCTTCGTTTCTGTCCTCATCTGTTTCTTGTATCCTTGGCATTCCTAAATCTTGACCAAATTCAAATGAATTTTATTTCTATTAGACATTGAAAATTTTTTCATGCCTACTGTATATTCATATCCCTTATTGAACGGAAAAAATGTTTAAAAATCCCGCTCACTTCGGTCACTTGCACTGTTCTATTTTCTTTTGCTGTTTAAATTTTGATAAACTGATTATGTATTGCATGCCTTGGATGTCCAAGAATATATAATATTATTATTATTATTATTATGTTATTATTATTATTAATTATTATTATTATTTCCATTATTATTATTATTATTAGTATTACTTATTATTAGTATTATTCATTATTACTATTATTATTATTCTTATTATTATTATTATTACTAGTATTCTAGCCGTATTATTATTATTTTCAATTATTACCGAGTTATCGAGTGGACAAAGACCTGGACTTGACACTAAACTGGGACACTATCAGTATCAGTATCAGTATCACAGGGCGATAGTCGACCAAGTCGAAACGAGTGCCCAGATTCTTTCGGAGGTGTGCTTGAAAACACCCACCACTACCAGGATTGATTCGTAAGTAACACAGGCGTGTGTAACTGTGAATGGAAGATGGGAGATGTCTCATCACCGAAAGGTGAGAGAGTTATGCATGTTGCATGTCCAATCGAATGAAAAGACGATGGACAGCAGTTTATTTCCACAAATGCGAAAAAATGAAAAAGAAACTCTTTTTTGTGTTTCAAAAAATTTTTCGAATATTTTTGTTTTTTTTTCATAAAAATGAGGGAATTAGTCTTAAGGGTAATGCTCCGGGAAGAGCTCCTGCCACCGTTCGTCCAGCCCATGTTTGAACGCAATTACTGAAGTTGCCAAGATTAGTTCCGCGGGAATTGAGTTCCACGCGTTCACTATACGGATGCTAAAGAAGTGCGTTCTGGATTCCAGCCTGGTGTGCTGTTTACTTAGCTTAAAACTGTGCCCTCGTGTACCAACCAAAGGAGAGAACCGGAAGAAGTCATCGAATTCTAAACAACTTAGTCCTTTGACAACCTTAAAGGTCTCTATAAGATCCCCCCTAAGTTGCCTCCTCCTAAGTGAGAAAAGTCCTAGTGCTAATAGACGATTTTC
The DNA here is from genome assembly GCA_013407085.1 of Atriophallophorus winterbourni. NCBI lineage: Eukaryota > Metazoa > Platyhelminthes > Trematoda > Plagiorchiida > Microphallidae > Atriophallophorus > Atriophallophorus winterbourni. Next base: position 21,296 of record JACCGJ010010083.1, read on the forward strand.
ATAATTGGTGTGTGCTAACCCCTCGATCATGCGAGTGGCCAGCTTCTGTACCTTTTCTAGCTGCACTATATCCTTCTGACGACTGATTTTGCGACAACCCAACTAGAAGTTGGTGATGGAACTATCAGAATAGAGGCTGCTCAGAAAGTGAATGATCTTGGCATTATTATAACAGGCGATTTTAAGTGGGCTACTCAATGTGCTGAAGCTGCAAACAAGGCTCGCAGAGAATTTTTCAGACGTCATTTAGCGTTATCTTGCCGAGAGCCTTCAATCTTCATTCCTTCATACAAAGTAGTCGTGCGGCCTCACCTGG
>JACCGJ010010085.1:0-63989 GCA_013407085.1 Atriophallophorus winterbourni
TGACGTAGAAGCTGTGACGAAATTGGCTGTCAAGTGAGACCCTTCCACTAGCCTAGAGACGAGACACTTGCTCTCTACACTGGCAGGTAACATGATTGTCTTTACGCCTTCAGCCCATACGGATTTGCGTAGCGTTAAATCTATTAAGGTCCAAGGAATCATAGTCGCTGCAAACTTTGAGTAGGCCGACCGACGTACTGATGCGGCTCGAAGGTCCAAAAGGAAACTTTTTGTAATACGTTCAGCCCTTACATGCAGAAATGCTAAGGTTCTGTTACCCCTCTACAATGCAATAGTAAGCACGCATCTAGAATATTGTATTCAGGATTGGAGGCCGTATTACGAGAAAGATATAGTGATGTTAGAAACGTTACAGAAGCTGGCCACTCTCATGATCGAAGGGTTGGTATGCACCAACTATAAAAATCGTCTCTTTGCATCGAGACTTTACTCGCGTAGATCAGATTGCTTTGAAAAGATCATATTCAGTCCTTTGAAGTCGTCAAAGGATAAGACTGTCTCTAAATCAATTACTTCTTCCGGTTCTCTCCTCTGTCTGGTACACGATGGCATCGTATCAAGCTAAGTAAACAACACAACAACCTGGAATCAAAGATTGCACTTTTTATCATCAGTGTAATGGACGAGGGGAAATTACTCCCTGCGGAACTAGTCATAGCATCTTCAGTAAATGCGTTCAAACATGAGCTGGACAAATGGTGTCAGTTGCTCTTTCCAGAACATTACACTTTGTCTTGAATCCATCCCTATTTACTGTCACAAAAAGCAAAAATATTGTGAAAATCGTTTTGAAACCCACAAAATCGGTTGTTTTCCAATTTCTCCGTTTTTATATAAATTAAGTGCTGTCTATCTTCTTTTAGTTGGGGTGGACATGCGACATGCATTAAATCTCTCACCTTTTGATGACGAGACCTTTTCTATTTACATTTACAGGTACACACGCCTGTGCTCTATACAAATCAATCATGGTTGTGGCAGTTATTTTCAACACACCTCCGAAAGAATCTGGGCACTCGTTTCGACTTGGTTGAATATCGCCCGGTGATTCTGATACTGATAATAAATCAACTAGCAACCAGGGCTACGAGCAAAAGCGCACCAAATACTGGTGTTATGACGAAGTCACACTATTTTAGGCCCGGAACTGTCACGCTTCGTGAAATTCTTCGCTATCGGAAGTGCACTAAATTGCTCATCAGCAAATTGCTCTTTCGAAGCCTTGTCCACAGAATTGCTCGAGACTCCAAGACTGAACTTTGAAAGTCTAAAGTCGAACATCCTGTTTAGCTTTGTCCAAATTTCCTATTCTTTGTGGCAGTACATTATCCACTATTATTTCAAAATGGCTTTCTGATTTAGCTACAATAAATTCATAACATCTCGATCCCTTTACTTACCTTCCTGGTTCAACAAAGTCTGCAATTGTGAAAAAGATGTTCGTTCTTTTACGAGGATAAGAAAAAAAGGCGTTTTAAGTTGTGTTTTGCTTTAGATTTCTTTGTCAGGGTCGTCCCAAATGTAATGATCATTCTTTGGTTATCGATGGTGCAAAGGTTGTGAACCTTTTGTATTCATAATATTCTGCTGGAGACTGCTCGATTTAATAATCTTTACACAAACGTTCTATACTTTTGTGTAAGCTTCTAAAAGACTTATCAATCCAGGGCGAGCATCTAACCCATTGAAGGAGAAAAATCAGGGGCACACAAGCTTCCGTACCTTTCGCGATATTAGACAAAAATATTTTCCACATTTATTCCACTGGCGTGTCAGGTGGAGTGGATCCATCTAATTGGATTGCAAATGTAAATGACGAAAGTTTTGTGTAAAATTCCTTCTTATTTTCTGTTTGAACAATTGGATTCTTCTTAATTCTCAACAATTTTATGTTACATTGTTTTTGTGTACACATTTTCCTTATCCACTTTTATACCCCGTTTTGTTTTACTGAAGTAATTTATATTGCCTTGCTGCCATTAAATTCTACATTTTTTTGCACGTATTATTTGGAGAAAACAGGGACGATTGTTCAACATTGTATTGATAATTTTATTCCTTTGCATTTATCATTTGGCAGTCTATATTGTCCGCATTGGCTGAATTTATTATTGTCATTTGGAACCTTTGAGCATTTTTGGCTCACATCATTTGTACAACCCGGTACAGTTGATGTTTGTCCATTGTTATTGTCTATAAATCTTGTTAATAGAACCGTAGTAAACTCGAATCATTGTTTTGAATTGTCGAACTAAGAAACGGGTGGACTACGCGTTAAACAGCGACTTAAGTCGTTACAGTTCTCAATTAGGATTGTTCTATTTGGAGAAACAGAAAATTTAATTTCTCATTTGGAAACGGCCAATTTGGATCGTCTGCCTATTTGAACAAGGATCAATTGAATTTTCGTGCCGCAATTCTATTTTGTTTCAAACTTGGTGACGTCCCTTGTTTTTCTGTTTTTTATATCTTTGTTTTTTGCATTAATTGATAATGCGTAAGAAATCGAAACGGTTGAACCCTACTGGGAAACATGTTGATAGTGATTGTAATGACACTGCTGTTTCCGCCTTACATAGCTCTTGCATGTCGCCTTTAGGTAGTTCTTATTTAGACCCTAAACCCGAACAGTCTATGCGTGAGTTACAGCAGGATTAAGTGGTAGCGAAGCAAATGATGGCTCGCTTGTGCCGATCCAACGACAATCCGGTGGCTAATTTTCCTGTCGTTGATCGTCCACTTGAATCGGAAGTAGGCAAATCGCCACAGAGAATCGTGAAAGATTCTGCTTCACTCCCAAAGGTTGAGTTATCATCATTTTATGGTAATCCAGTGGACTACTGGAAATTAATAAGGCAATTTGACTGCCACGTGGAATCAAAAACGTGTGATTCTGGACAGCTTTTGTTGTATCTCACATATTATTGCCGAGGTAAAGCTCGAAACGCGATCGACGCTTGCGTGATGTTGCCGCCTGAAGAAGGTTATAAAGAGCACGCAGCATTCTAAAGGAAATGTTTGGCCTACCTCATGTTGTTGCACGCTCGTTATTGAACGAGATGTCGAGTGAAGCAACACGGGTAAGAAACACTTCTGATAGTCCGTCAAACCTCGCTTTGAGGATGGAAAACTTCCAAATTTCTTTGAATTTTGTAACCACCTTGGAAGGCGTTGTTAAGTGCCTACCTGTCGCCATAAAGCATCAGTGGGCTGATGCGGCGGATCAACTCAGCATGGATGGTCACGGAGTCACCTTTGAGCACCTGACACAATTTGTGTCACTGCGTGCATGTATCGCAAGCAGCAGGTTTAGGCATCTGCTTGAAACAACTAGCTGACACACGTATCATCAATCGCCTCGTGCATACCCAAATGCGAGGAGTGGTTCTCAAACCACTGAGAAAAAAAACGTTTTTGTTACCACTAGTGATGTAAGGCCTAGCATAGAATGTTGCATTTGCCAGGCCTCTCATAATTTGAAAAATTGTCCGAAATTTATTGATCCGGATGTCAAGTCGCGCTGGGAAATCGCCAGGCGCAATTCTGTTTGTTTTGTATGTCTGCGACCGTCACATGGCGCTGTGTCATGTAACTACAAGCCGTGGTGCATTACCGAAAATTGCGGTTAACGACACCACACACTTATACATTACAACCACGCTGCAGAGAAACCATCTACGAATATTCATTGCAGCCATGCGGCAATTAGTGCCAAAGTGTTCTTAGGCTCTGTACCCATCAAGATCGAGACTCCGACTGGGCTTATACATGCTGTAGCCTTATTGGATAGTGGGTCTGATACCACTGTGATTCTCGAGGACTTCGTTGAACAATACAAGATGTCCAAGAGTCCTGCGCAAGTTTCGTTGACAACTTTGGGTCATCGACGTAAACTTTCTTGTGCCTGTCTAACCTTCAAAATACACTCGTTTGACGTCAGTCTAGTAATCATTGTTACAGAAGCATACACAGTGGAAACTTTGCCGCATGTATCACAATGTTCGATAATGAACTTAAGGGATAGGCCTGCATATTTAAAGGACGTTGACTTGGATGTGAGTGATCAGCCTGTGACTGAGCTGATAGGTTGTAATGTTCCTGAAGCACATTGGGCTTTGGAACAGCGATTAGGAGGCAGAGGCTGTCCATTTGCAACGAAAACATTATTGGGTTGGATTTTGCAAGGAAGGGCATGCCGAACTCCAAAGAATGTCGTCTGTTTGAATACTTTTCTGGAGAAAAAGTCAAATGATGAATGTAACAACCGTCAATGCAATGCAGACATATCCGCAGATGGAAATGAACGAACGCGTGATGACAAAGAAGCCTTGTCATCATTGTTACGAATAGGAGGTTTTCACTTGACAAAGTGGAATTTCAATGACCGTGTGTCGACATTCCCAATACCTTAACATTGTAAGTATATATTATTTATATACGAATATCCTATGGTGTTGTACAACTACAAGCTTTGTTATTCCATAAATTCTAAACTCTTGAATTTTGAATCTTGGATAATAAATTTATAGATCAGATACAAAAACAGTAAACCTGCAAAGAAACTCACTTTAGAAAGTCATTATTCCTTGGTTTTATTCTACTATCATATGCTGAAAGTTCAGGAAGTCTATTTTGGAGTACTCATTTCTATCAAACACTCACTTAGTGCGCACCAATGCGAAAGATTTAAACTGCAACATTTTCGATATTAATGTGAACTCTTGCTACAGAATATATCAGCAAACTCTAATATTTAGCGCCAACCTAGCACCTTATACTTGAAATTAACGTAGACACTTGAAATCATTAGCTTCGTGTCATTTAATGTGCCACACAGTCACTGACTGCACGTCGGGTGAGATACATTCTGACTTACTAGGATTAGACAGATATACGAAATTGAAGATAAACCTTCAACGGCAGTTAGACTCAAGCGGCTTTTCGCATGCAGCTCAGTATCAGTAACAACTCTATATGGCACGCTGCTAGCTGCGCAGCACAGAATTTCTAGACTATTGCACATCAGTTCGTATACGATTGAAACTCCAAGTAGAGAGGTGTGGAATCACAGGGCTTGGGATAAATTTGTCGGTCACAAAGTAATCGGCAGAACTTGCAGTAATCTAATCTCAAGTTGCTCAGATTTAGACGGCTATAAAGGAAAATGATGATGGCATCGAGTATCCAAAGTGTTTCCGAATGCATTTGAGTACCGGCAAATATATTGTTCCATCTGGAATACATTTGTCGACCATGCGTAATGGGCATAAGTCCTGGATACCGCTCCTTATTCAATTTATATTCAGCACTCAATCTGCCTGGATAAGACCCAATGACTTTAGCTAATTAAGCGTTTCAAGCGTGCAGAATTCACTTAAAGATTCCTGATGACCTGAAAATGGCTAAGTGATTTAATATCTGATGACAAGACAAAGGAATGGAGTTTTTAGATGTCGCTTTTAAATAGGACGTTGATTTTGAGATGAAACAGTTTAACGAAGCACAGCTCTATGTGCTGATCTCTTAGTTCACACGAGATGCACGATATTTTCGAAATCTAATGAACCTTGATTTGGGATATTTCCATGAATATTATAAATTCAAGTTCGTCAATGGTTAAAACCTTGTGAAAATTGGATTTTCTATTTGAGCATTTAGGAATATTTGGAAGATTTCCTCCAATCATATTAAATAGATAATAATGAGGTAAACACCTAATGCATTTGTGCAAGATTGTCGATGTTACATAGAAACTTATCGTCGAGGGTTTGCGATTAGCAAGATGTGTACGGAGTGTCTGAGTTGGTTAAACAAGTTGCAGATGTCGCAAATGAAGATGAGTCACTGAAGTTCACTGAAAAACAATCACTAGGGCGTTTTGTTGAACTCCAGTGTTTAGCGTATGCAAGAGTACATTCAACAAAACTAAACACACAGGACGCGGCCAGTTAACAACGCAGTTCTCCAAAAATCGATCGAAAGCATTCACGCCTTTTACGATTAATGAGTTTATAGATGCCTTCACGAAGCGTCAAGACGTCAGACCCTCCAAAACAGAGCTCATTGAGGAGCTGTCCAGCACAACAAACGATCTTGTATCCAGCAGAACGTAAGAAAATTCTATCGATTTTGCCAGCGATTTCATCAACCGGAATATCGGAAAAAATCAATTCGGTTCAAAAAAATATTAGGTGGTCCGTTTTCGATTGATCGGTCACGAGTAGGAATACTACTCACTCCTTGTATTGCTGAACCTTTTGGCTGCCACAATACCATGTCGGCATTCGTCTACCTGGTGTGCGGACGTAATGTTTGTTGCCCTGACAATTTTGGTCATAACTTCGTCGCTTCTGCTCGGATTTATACCATTTAAAGTATTCCGTGTATCACTCGACGATACCTATCAGAGTTCATACTTTTCGGTTGTGCAAGTTGAATTACGGCAAACTTAGCAGTTTTCACGGGAAATACCATTTTGTTCACGCGAACAAAGTTTTTCCCAACATTAACTATCCTACGAATTTCGATATCGTTGGAAACATCACAGTGCGATACAGGTTTTGATACCGTATTTCGTTTCCTATCTTCCGTGGTTCACGAGTTATCGCGGATATTGTTCAATGGCGAAATCTCGCCATCGAGCTCTGTCAAACCATTCAATCGACAACACACCCACTATGGAACAGCCAGCAAGCCCTGTGCAGCCCGCAAACATGTGCGTACGTGTCACTAGATCCACTGCACCGACAAAGAAAAAATTCGATTCAGCTGTGACAGTTAGAAGTATCCATGCGACGGCGATTCAGTGTGACCTTTGTATCACGTGTCTAGACCCGGTAAGCGTTGATTCTGTTTCGGTTGAATGCATATTCTGCGGGTTTCACCAACACGTGTCATGTGATGAGAATTTGACTGATGATTGCGTGAGACTTGTAAACGATGAGAGATACCCATCCGTTTGTTATGTTTGTGCTGGCTCTAGACATTCCAAGAAAGATGTCCGCAACAACAGTAAAAACTTGACGGTTGGTAAAGAGCCTAACGAAATGGAGAGTAGACTGTCACATCTGGAAAATCAGTTTGCACAAATGAGAAACTCAATTGAGCTACTGATCAAGCCAACAACGAAGGCTCCAGAACATTCAACCTCACCTTTAAGCACCACCAGTACAACTAAATATTCCGAAATATTGCTACAAGATACCAAAAAGAACGATAGAATCAAGTCAAAACTAAAGCCCTCCTCATCAAGTGTTGTGTTCAAGAAACCAACCTCAAAAAACGTTTCACTCAGCATTATCTGTGCCAATGTGCCAGAGCCAACTGAAACACTATTGTCAACTAGACAGCAGCATGACTTAGCTAAATGGTCGGAACTGTGCACTAGGATGAGCATAAAAACGACCACTCCGGTTTCACTGACCCGCTTGACACGTGCTCCCAAAGCGCCGCATCAAGACAAACCGAGACTGCTCAAGGTGGTGTTGCGAAATGAAAAGGAACTAGAAGATGTACTATTATCGGCATATTTGTTGCAAGATGGTAAAGAGAATACATCACGTATCTTTATTGACATACCCTGGTCAGAACGGGTAAAATCGGCACTAAACAGGAACACTGGGAAAGTAAACGAGCGTGACAGACGTAGTCTTATAATCCTGAACGTTCCTGAAGCTGCTGCCAGTTCAGACGCAAAGTGCAAAGTGCAACTCGAAACACGATATACTACAATGGAAATTTATTAGCGATACTATCCAAACGAACAATACTGCTGTTATCGATACTTTTCGGATCCCGACATCCCCGAAATACGAGGGTAACGCTCCGCGCCCCCTTAAACTGACACTGCTGACAAACAGTATGGCTGATACCGTTCTTAAACACTGGAAGCAATTTCGTTACAAATTGCCCCGAGAGATTAAAATAATTCCTAAACGCCTCGAAACTAATGACAACCCGGATGATCCAGACTGTCTAAATACTGTGCAGAATGAAAAATCCAAACCTGGTGAAAAAACGGAATTCAGCCGACTCTATCCGAGTCGGCGAAGTAAATTACTTTCCTGTTGATTCCGACCGAGCCGTTCCGATATTTCTGTCTCACGAACCGTCTTTGCTGTCAACATCGGTTGTCAAATTTTGGTATACGAATGTCCAATGCTTGACAAATAAATTACACGAATTGACTGAACTAACTACCACACACTCACCAGACGTGATTGCCGTAACTGAGACATGGTTCCATCCAACTTTAACAGACAACGAAGTAGTCATTGATGGTATGTCTCTACTTCGTCGCGATCGCCTGGCTCGAGGAGGCGGTGTTGCTCTATATCACGTTCAGAGTTTGTCATGCCAAGAGATCACTGATGAAGACTTACAACTACAAGACACACTGTGGTGTTCCCTGAATGTAACAGCAGAAAAAGAAAAAATGTACAGTGGGTGTGATTTACCGCTCGCCTTCCGCATTAATTGCAAACATACGCTTAGCGGCTACCAGATACGGCGGCAGACTTCTTCTGATCGGAGATTTCAATTTGCCGAACTATAAGGGAAATTCAGTCTATCCAGAAAACTCCTTAAATGCTTTATTTCAACAGTTGCTGGAGGACATTCCACTTTACAACCATATTTTTGACAATACCCGATTTCGGGGTAGTGATACGCCGTCTATCTTTGACTTGATACTGACAAACGAAGAGTACGTGATTGAAAGTCTCGCTTATGAAGCTCCTATGGGACTCAGTGACCACTTAGTTATCACGTTTGATTATATTTGTCAGGCAATCAGAACAAGTGACACCAGCAAGTTGATTAGGAAAATTGACTTTTCACAACTTAATACTACTCTGAAAAATGTCACAGACCCTGGTCTCGAGTCCGACAGCGTACAAGGTCAGTGGCAATGGATGGCAAACGAAATTAAAATTGCAGTTGAAATGCACTCTCATCTTGTTCCGAAGGTGCGGAAAAGGGGATACACGTTTAAACTAAGAAGCCGAACACGGAGATGGTTGACTATGCGAAATGCTGCATGGCGGGCTCACCGACGTGATAACATTCCGTTTGCTAAGAAATAAGGTAAACAAACTTGTTGTTGACGACAAATTGATTTATCAAAAACATTTACTCGACAAAATGGAATCAAACCCAAAAATTCTCTATCAGATCATAAATAACCGGTCTAGAGTAAAACCAGGGGTTGCCGCCCTAAAGACATGTGATGGAATAACAACGACAGCATCGCAATCAGCCGAAGTTCTAGCCCAATTCTTCTCCACTGTCTTCAGTCCACCGAACACCGTAACCAGTCCTTTGACCTCCGTGATCTCGCCAGAAAACGTTTTACAGCAACTAACTTTTAGCTCGGACAGTGTCCTCCGTACATTGTTAAAGCTCAACACGAAAAAGTCTCCTGGAGCTGATGAAATTACCCCGCTGATCCTCAGAAGCTGTGCCTATTCTTTGTGTACACCGCTTACCTACTTATTTAACCTCTCTATAACCCAAGGTTTCTTTCCCTGTGAATGGAAGACTGGTATCATTACCCCCATCTACAAAGGAGGGAACCGTTCTGAAGTATCCAATTATCGACCAGTAACACTACTACCGGTGATCTCTAAAGTGATGGAGCGCCTCGTTGCAAACAGCATCACAAATCACCTGGAAGATAATTGCTTGCTCGCAATCGAACAACATGGCTTCAGAAAAAGACACTCTTGCCTTTCAAACCTTCTCCTTGCCCTCGATGACTGGACACAAGCTGTGGACAAAGGTTTCACCATACATGCTTGTTATCTGGATATGTCCAAAGCATTCGATCGTGTTAACCACAGTTTGTTACTACAAAAAATAGAGCAATGTGGCATCAAGGGCTCATTACTAGCCTGGTTGGAGGATTATCTCCGTGACCGTGTTATTCGAGTAAGGGTTGATGGTGCTTTGTCACGGCCCATTACAGTAACAAGTGGAGTGCCGCAGGGATCGGTGCTTGGACCAATTCTTTTCTTGCTCTATGTAAACGATTTACCAAAACTTGTTCGGTGCAAAATCTTGCTATTTGCGGATGATATCAAGTTGTGGACACAAGTACGCACAACTGAGGATTGCAGACAGCTTCAGCTGGACCTCAATGTCTTACAGGAATGGTCGGTTCGAAATGAACTTCCTTTCAATGTGAGAAAATGCAAGGTATTGACAGTTGGAAAACCCTTCGAGTTCTCTTACACCCTTGGTTCCCATACTCTTGAAATAACTGACAAGGAGAAGGACTTGGGTGTGTGGGTGAGCAGCACGTTGAAACCGTCACACAACGTTAAGGCTGTCTACGAAAAGACGTCAAAAGTACTGCTTCTGCTGAAACGCGTGTTTGGGAGTTTCACGAAGCCGACTGTTCATCGAATAATTAATACCTACTTGAGGCCCACCATGGAGTATGCGGTTCAGGCTTGGTCACCCTGGTTAAAGAAAGACATCAATCTCTTGCAGCGAATCTATCATCGGACCACGAAGCTCGTGTGCGGCTTAAAGCACAAACAATACGAAGATCGTATTGCAAACCTCAACCTCTTCGACTCTCCTTACCGACGTCTTAGAGGTGATCTGATCCTAATGTTTAACATATTGCATACCCCCAGCCATCCCCTTAATACACTATTCACACGACAACCACCAAGAACCAGCCGGAGTCATGAGTACACAGTACTAATTCCCGACTCGCGACTGAACTGTCGAAGATATTTTTATTCTGTACGTGTATGTTTCACTTGGAACTCCCTACCCTCGAATGTTGCACATGCACCCAACTTGGACATATTCAAATCCAGCTTAGACAAATTCCTGTCGACCCATCCGAACATTGAGACTATGTATTCCACAACCTAATAACTTTGAACTCACACATCAAATCATCTCGACCCCATGGACATACATGTGCCATTCCACTGAGTGAAAACAGTTTCTATCATTTGGATTTTTACCTGATTCCCGAACTGTTCAGTAAGCAAACAAATCCCGTTTTTACTGAGATATGTTATTTGTAAATTTCCATATTTTTCTGTGGTTTTTGTAAAGCTATATGCTTTTTAGACCATTAAAATTAAATTGAATTGAATTGAATTGAATGATAAACTTGATTTGCTTGGAACGGATTGGATCGAACGGATAAATTTACTTAGTGTGCCTTCGAAAGATCTGTGTTCAACAAAAACCGCAACTGTGTGCCAGACGAATTCTTCATCAGAATCAAGTTGACAGTTGATACGCAAACATGGCTACGATATCCGGAACGAATCGCATTTAGGTGACAATGATTCTACAAAGCAGACAACTCCCAACGCAGTCTTTTCAAACGCTGCTAGGCTTCCAAGAACAATCAACGCTCCTAATGAACAACCACGCAGGCAGCAAGGTAATCGTCGCGAAAACCGTTCTCCAAATTGTAAAGAAAGCCAATTTATTCGTGGCCGTGTCACAAGATCAAGCGACTATAAAGAGGAACCGGTTTGCGGTACAGGTAATCCACGTGGCTCTGAGGAGAATGCTGCACAGAAAACCTAAACTCGTGGTTCACGAAAGAAGTGTAACGATTTTCATGCGTTGGCACTGCATGTTTCTCAAAATGAACCTATCAGCACTGATGAACAATGGCAAAAAGTCAAAAACCGTCTTGCTGAACAACATCGCACAGACGAGACTCCAGAAAGAAGATGCCCAACACGAAGACGAACAATGGTTCAACCATTTCAAATCAATCCAAGAAACAAGACGCACATAGACCGAAGGTGAACGTCCTTTTTTCGCAGGGGGAGGTGTCAAGGTCGTTCAATCTAGGCACGTCAAAACTCACAATGATTTGGAAGTATTGATCGTTTTTAATCAATTGAACATAGTTCGCCGATTTGAATCAATATAACAGCTCGGCTACAGTAGCTTGTCTTCACTTTCATTCATCTTGTTGGTTAATTGTACATGTATGTGAAAATGAGCAATAAATAAAAGGAATTATACTGTCAGCCTTATTTTCCCACTTGCCTGAGTGTTGGGTCAGCCGGAACTGGCTCCAGAAACACAACACCGTTTACCAATTCCCGAAAAAAATGTCGCGCATCAATTCAAATTTTATAACAATTAATCCCCTTGTGCTCACTACCCTCGTCAATTACTCACACAACCGATTTCTAGCTGTTGACCATCATCAGGTGAAGACAGTGAGATAAACGTGTGAACTTTGAAACACTGGTGAAGTGATAAAATATTTTTTTAAACTGTAATGTAATTTTCGTTCAATGATGGGTTACGTGAAAATGAGCGGTGCAAACTATGCTGTCTAATGAAATATTTGTTTTTAACAGTTCATGAAAACATTTCCGCAGATAAAATCGTTCTCTTAAATTGTTCCTTCTGCCAGTTTAATTTGAAAATCGCCCATCGATTCCAGATATTCACCGAATGAGCCAGCGAGCCTTGAGTTTAATAACCTCAATTGTGCCAACAATCTGACTTGTCTGCAAAGATATGTCAAGTATAAAATAAAATGAAACTTGTATGAGGAAGTGGGTGAAGTTATCAATATATCCAAACTTGAAAATTGTAGGGAAAGCAAATAACCTTAAAAAACAACAGAATACTTCTTTTTAAAATCAGTAAATCTGTGACAAAATCTTGCTTGCCTACATTCTTGAGAAGAGAATCTTTTTTCACAAATTCAGCAGTTTACATAATATCTTTCATCACGGCATCCGCCTTAAAGGTTGACTTCTCGTTTTCATCAACGAGCTGACCGTGAAATTTGTTTGAGTGAGTGAATAAGAGTCAGGGAGAGTTTGAGCTTGAAAAGAATACGTCTAAAGCTTACATAACAGTAATTTGACGGTCAGAACGCAGGGACTGTACTATCAAATTCAACAGTATTCGCAAAATTATGGAAAGTAATCGGTACCAAATGAAATGACCATGTGACGAATATATATTTTCAAATTGCAAAAGTCGCGCTGAATTTAGAAAGCGCGATGTTGTACTAACCAGACGAGCATTAACTGTTTACTTTCGATGTACATGAACGCCTTATCTGATGCGTTTACTTTGATACTTTTTGTATAGACAAGAAATATTTCCACTGAGAATGGAGGATTAGTTCACGCTAAATGTATGCCATTGGTGTTGCAAGTTTAAAAATTACTCGTAATAAATTATCCGCCAATCAACAACGTCCACGTAGTGTGATCGAATGCATGGTCTGTTCGAGATGAAGGCACTTTATCACAGTTTGTTTGTGTTTACTTTCCTATAGATTCTGAGCTGTTTAAGTCCAACACTACCACACCATTTAGGATATAAGATTTCATGGTTTTATGCCAATCACGCATTTGGTATATGATTTTCACTGCAGTTAATTTAGATTTCACAACTCACTTTCGTGCTTGTGTATCTGAAACTACAAGATAAACAGGATGATCCAAATTGTTTCAATATTGCAAAATGATGGACGGGGTCATCGAAATCTATCGACTGCTTACTGTATTTGAAAGATAAATGCATTGGTTGAACAACAATAGGAGATTTCGCTTGGATTTTGTAGTAAATAACGATGTCTGACGCAGTGAATATGTGGTACTTCGTTTCCAGTGTACCGTTGGTTTCATATTCCGTACCGAATGAATCCAATCTTCTGACATCCAAGTGGTATGATACCTCAGAAGGTAACTGCGAAAGGATTAAAGTGCGTTTTAATAACGATTGAAAGCATTGCCTTGTGTAATGTCTAACAGTCTGAATCGATAACATACAATTATAATTGAACATGAATTTTACTGTAAGTCTGGAAATAATTCTGCAATATGTCTATATTTATCAGCTGTTTTCATCATGATGCTGTGTGGAGCTTTTGTTTGAGAGAACATAACTGACATGCGCGAGCATTGCATGTGAGAATATTAACAGATTCCGAGCGTCCGATTTCTTCTGGCAACGCGTTTCAAATTAAACGAATTATCACAGACATGCGAATAACCAGTAGAAAATGTGGGTTTGCTAAAGTTCCCAAATGATAGTGTGTTCGTGTAAGATCCTCGGGTTTATATGAAAGTTTGATATGAAGATATCTAATGTGAATCATTTAAAATGCCGGCATGAGGTCATTAGGCAAGCACCTTTGCGTGAGTTCTTTGTCGACAGTTTTCATTAACTCAAGTATATTAGAAATATCACTCAGCATTCTACACGTATGAAATAATTCGCGCTTGCTGATTGGTGGCGTAGCGATAACGTTTCGAAAGTTTTGACGAGTCGTACAATTTATTTTGCTTTCGCGCGCGACAGTCCAATAATGAAACTGTCCCTTTCATCGACTCAAGTTTATTTGCATCTTTGATTTTGTGATCCAAGTTCTTAATGAAACTATGGAAAGCAACCAATCTGTCACGTTTTATGATGACAAATGAGTCATGGACATCAGATATGGTGGCGGTAAAAGTGCAGTCTACAAGGTGGATGGGGCTGATATCCCCACAACCAGGTTTCCAATTATAAAGCGCATAAATATTAACGCGCGTTACTTATAGTGTGCGCACCGATTACGCAATCGAGCTAATCGGTCAACAGATGCCATTCAATATGCCAAAACAATTGAGAGATTATACGGCATATAGGTTGGCGGTGGGTCAGTTAATATAGATCGCAACTGTCTAGCTTAAAGAGCGCAGCACCCGCCATGGCCTGTACTGTTTTTAACAATCTTAGGAATGGTCAGGTGAATATAATTTAAGCTTGATCCCCGTTCGTACTGACATCCTTCGTCTGCCTAAACTTCTGAGCCACAAGCGAAACGTTAACCATAAACTGCTTTCATAACAAGTTGTGTAAAAATTTGAATTTTGTTTTTAAATAATGATTAAATTTTCATATTTACTTGAGTGTTTAACAAATATGAAATCATTAAAGATGATTCCATATGGTATACATTGAACAACAAATTCGGAATCTATTATATATCTATTGTTCCGCGTCCCGTTGTAAATAATGTGATTTAATTTAACAGCTCCTGTGTTGTAATAAATCATAGCGCTTACCTTTGGATACACGATGTTTAGCCTGAATTTCCGCAGACGAGTTTGTTTGTCGATTATGTACAAACATTGAGTGGTTCCGTCTATGTTCGTTGGGGTCGCAATGTCTCCCTCGATCCCCGAAAAATGTGTGCTGCATCCCTGAGCAACTGCAGTTGGTAAAACGTGAAATTAGGATATTTGAAGAAATATTATGCCGCACTAGTAGTTAATTTGAGCAAATTCGTTTTAAGAAATAAATGAACGACCGCAGTAAAACACGTTTTTATCTGGACATCCGTTTGGCGAAATCAAATATTGCTTATCTGAGCACAAAGTTTATAATCCGTGTTTTTGTATCGATATATTTACTGGAAATTCCAGTACTCTTTTAGATCTAAACCGTGAGTTAACCATTTGTCGACAGTAATTGGATAAACGTATTTCATGATATTTTTTGTGTTATTCTTCTTAATTATGGCATAAATAGAACACATGATTCATTTTTATGTTGTATGTATATATTTTCCATGATATTTTGAGGTGGTAACTGGAGTTAGAGTCAGTAGACAAAGAGCTAATATAGCAACATTGCGGTTATCACATTCCCAATGCAAAATATGACTCTTACAACTTTCAAAACGACTAATGTATTGTGTCTGGAAATGTGTAAACCAGATTACAAACCACTGATTAACAGCTTGGAAGATCTTACGTTCAATGACTGATCAAAATATTCGATCTCTTCAACCTATGAAGAAAGCCGATAGTTGCTTCCCTACGGTGAGGCAAGGGCACAAAAAGATGAATCAGTGTATTGTTCTCAAAATGTTCGCCTCGTGATGATCGATTATTAGACTCACTGAGAATTTAGCTAATTATTAACGTTCATACTACTACACACTATCCATAAATACTAACGTTTACTCTTCTATCAAAATTTTAAACATATACACATGTGGTCATTTAATAGGAATGGAGGTAGCGAACGATTAGCATGAGCTATTACAGAAGCATTGTGCAACATGTTGTACTTTCGTTTTTCTTGAACACTACATTTCTCCTAAGTCGATCCCAAAAATCCCTGTACATCAAAATAAAAAATGGTAAACAGTCGAGTTATAATGATAAATCATTTATGTCGCATTGCATCCAGGGTATTTAGCATCAAATTAATTTAAATTCGTCTCGTAAAATATGGTCCTGATTTGACGCATTAAAGAAAGGTTATTCCACATTAATGCGTTATTTCAGACATCAATACACAGAAGCTTTTTGAATGTGAGCAATGATCCAGTGTTTAGTTTGAAGACTAGAGTGAAATTTGCACATTTTGAATTTATGCAAAAACCGCGAGATTTAAATTCGATATTTTCATTGATTAAATTCTCACATATTTCATAATTCAATAATACAACTTGCGAAAACCAAACAGCATTCCGAGTGCGCAGCGTAATCTTGAGATCGTCGCTATAGTGATACGTCGTTGCGTTGGGCCAAGGGCTGTTATAAATCGTTCGCAACATGGAGCTTCCTGATTGTTGCCCAAAAATTGTGACGCCTTGAACTTTTAAAGGTCTTCCCTGCGAAGTGAAATAACGATTAATTGTTTAACTTCGACCAGTTGAAGTGTAGTTTAGATTGAGTACGCAACCTTCCTCCAAACAGTAGTTAACAAAATCGTATAATTATTTAAGGAACATTACCAAATTTGTATGCAAATAAACTTTTCAGTTTTATGTTCCCTTACATGTAGTGTAACAGGTTGCTTGTAGCAACCTTACCCGATAGTGGTATTCATTCATTCATTCAGTCCTCTCCGTGCCGGGTGGCACATGAGGCGAAGACAACTTCACGCCAGTGGTTCCGGTCTGTCGCTGCTTCCGTTGCCGTCTGCACCGTGAATCCTTGTGCATGTAGTTCGCGTTCCAACGTTCTGCGCCAAGTTTCCTTGGGCCGTCCCCTTTTTCGTTTACCTTGCGGATGCCAGTGCATGGCTACCTTCGTATGCGAACTGGGATCCATCCTGCAGACATGACCGAACCACGGATCTGTTGTCATCGTTTCCGTAGCAATGTAGGTTTTACGGGATAGGGTTGCTAGCCCTAAGCCCAACCCTCCTCCTTTCTCAGACGGGCTTGGGACCGTCCTTGGCGGAGTTCGATAGTGGTATACAAGCCCAAATATTGTTTACGATTCTCACATGGTTTCAAGGCATGCGGATCCGCATCGTACTGTCCTTACGTGATGAATGCAAACAGCAAGAAGCCGATCGTGTCTCAGTTAGTAATAATGAGATTTTTAATTAATAAATTCAGTTTTATATTTTGCAAACCTACAGTTGTATTATTCACTGATCTAGAACGATTTCATTCAAATTGTTAATTCACAGTTAAGCTTAACGTTTGATATTCATGTTTGAATCGAATCATGCAAAGCAAATGAGAAACTGTGCAATAGCGTAAAGAGTGCAATTGAATTTGACATTCATAATGTTGAAATTATTTGCGCCCAAACTAGTTCTTTTGTTTCCGTACAATTTTATTTAGCAGCAGCATACATATCTTGTGTGTTGGGGGAAGATGTAGCCTGGCATCTATAAGAAATTACCCAGGCAAGTGCACAATGTTGGCAACCAACTTCAATACAATTTGAAATGTGAGGGTCCCAACTCACAAAGAGCCCGAGCTTTGTGACTTTCAAACCGTAATCTGAATTTTCGTCGATGATTCTGACTTTATTGGGTTCATTTTGACGTCAAATGTGATAATTTTCTTATGTAGTCGCCAGGTATGTCTAACAAGGTCTGTCATAGTACATTCTAGAAAAGTATATTCCATCATCAACTTTGACTGGGGGCTGCCCAGATTGAGGGGACGGTAGCAGTTAATGAAACATGAAAGTTTCTCTCACGGTCGAAAACAGCCCAAGCGTTGAGCTCTACGGCACTAGAGGCATATCCACAGAATCGGATTGGAGTGTCATCTTCATTGGTGCATTGTGATGTACGGCAGGAAATTTCAATGTGGAGAACTAGTTGTTGCCCACTCAGCAAGTGCTCCATATCTACGGAACGACCGGAACCAAATGAACAGCTAGGTTGATACGCTTGTACAACGTGCCCTTACAGGAGTTGGCCGGGCGAAGTTTAATAAAACTTCGGTTTGCCTAACGGGACTCCCGCTCCGGATATTTCCTCGAGGTTGACTTTAGAAGATTTTTCCATGTATGGATGCAGCCACAAGGCAGTTGAGGTTTGAAATAAGGGTTTTCCTTCCACTTGGTGGACCGCCTT
Source organism: Atriophallophorus winterbourni (assembly GCA_013407085.1). NCBI lineage: Eukaryota > Metazoa > Platyhelminthes > Trematoda > Plagiorchiida > Microphallidae > Atriophallophorus > Atriophallophorus winterbourni. The sequence continues at coordinate 18,364 of JACCGJ010010085.1, forward strand.
CATGGTTTTTAAAGATTCCCCGACTAGAAGCATGCTGGTTTTGAGGAGCATATCAGCAGCATTGCACTTTCTTCTTTCTGTAGAAGCAGTTCCGCCAGGTACATAGGACCAGGCATGCAGGCCAGGAGCGAGATAACAATTCTTGACAAAATTGCCTAGGAAGTTTTGGTGTATGTAAAAGCAATGAAATAAAGAACGCATTTTAGAAATGTGCATATAGTTCAGTCATTGTGCCAGTAACACTATTTTTCAAACAAAAGCGTGTCATAAATTCTCTTGAAAACATCCTCGCTCTAAGCGTTGGTATCCGATTCATCTTACTATTGTAAGGCGCACTAATATAGGAATCGTACTTCTCACCAGATCATATCTAAGTGCGGACTGCGACACTGACCATTCGCTGGTCTTTGAAAACCTGACGCTTACCGACACCAGAATTCATCGCACCAAATTGTTTGCTAAGCCTAGAATAGACGTCACTTGCATGAGCGCAACTAATATAGCTGTAAAAGGATTCAGAACCGAGTTCAGCAGACAACCACAATTCTTTCGGCTTCGGGAAACCAATAATCGATAAAAAGCTGCAAATGCCGAGTCACACTTTCCATTTTCGGTCGGAAAAAAGCTCAAACGAACGACTGGTTCGAAGCAAAAGCTTCCGAGATGACTGCTGTGTTGGATGAAAAATGGTCAGCATTCTTATATTCAAAGGCATGCCAACAGAGGAAAAATTGGGACTTCTGAGATCAGCGGGGAATAAGGTCCAACAGACTGCAAGGCGATGTTCAAACGACTAATGGACTGAAATTAGCCCAAATGTCCCAAAAGTTGCGGATACTGAAAATCGTCACGATATGCATGATGAGATCCAGAGAACCATTGGTCCACACAAACTTAAAACGGCACCCACTGTCTGTACATGGTCACTCGATTGTCGACAAAACTGAACAGATGGAAAAATGGGTAGAGCACTTGTCCTCTCTCTACTCTAGGGACAGTATGATTTTGCCGCATTTACTAGAAAAACTCGATCGGTTGCCGACCATTGAATATCTTTATAACCCACACTATTGATAAGTACAATAAGGCAATCGACCGCTTAGCGAATAAGAAGGCCCTTGGTGACGACGAAATTCTACGTAAGCTCATCAAATGCTGTAGAACAGCATTATTAGACCCTCTTCACCATTTGCATCTGCAGTGCTGACAGGAGGAGTGTGTCCTCCAAGCGATGTTATACATAAAAATCATCACGCTCTTTAAGAATAAGGGTGATGGGAGCGACTGCAACAATTAGAGAGGAATCTTCCTTTTGATTGCTATAGGCAAATTGTTTGCTAAAGTCTTACCGTTCCCGCTAAAAGTTTTAGCTGATAGAATGTACTCCGACTATCATTGTGGCTTCCGCAAGAGAACATCAACCATTAACTTATTTTTTCCCTGAGACAACTTCAAGAAAAATGTCGGGAACTGCGTACGCCATTATACTCTGTTTTTATTGATTTACCGAAGGAATTCGACTAGGTGCTCGTGGTGAGTCTTTTCTAAATGCTTCATCTAATAGGCTGCCAACCAATACTGCCTAAACTCGTTATTTTGTTGGAATCAGACATGAAGGGCTCTGTCCATTTTGCCGGATTCAATTTAAAAGCCTCTGAGAGTCGCAAGGCGTCAAACAAATAGAGTATTTTTGATTCCACGCTTTTCGTCACTTTCATTGCTCTGCTAATAAAGCACGCTTTCAAGACGAGGACATAAGGCATTTATCTAAGCACGCGAAGTAATGACAAGCTTTTCAACCTGAATCGGTTCAGATCACAAACCAAAGCACGAAATGTGCTAATCCGTAACCTGCTATTTGCAGACGATACATTCATTGTTGCTCACTCCCAATAAAACCTTTAGTCGCTAATGGACTGATTTTCGTCGAATCGCAAATACTTTTGGCTAACAATCATCATGAGAAAGACCAAACTCTCTGGTCCAGGGACTTTATCGCCTCTAATCATCACTGTTAAAAAATGTCTTGTTGAACCAGTACATCATTTCACATATCTTGGTTTTACCATTGTGGATAACCTCTCGCTAGACACGAAGATTGATAAGCGGATTGGCAATGTGGGTGTCATTTTTTTCCGATCGAACTCTCGTGTTTGGGGCAACCGGAAGCTGACTGTAAAGAGCAAGATGATGATATACAGCGCGTGCGTACTAAATGCTTTACTGTACGGCAGTGAAAACTGAACCACTCACGCAAGATAGGAAAGGAAGCTGAATGCATTTTATCTACGAAACATCCGTTGTATCTTGAACATGTCGTGGATGGACCGAGTGACTAATGCTGAAGTGCTTTCCAAAGCTGGTCAACAGAGCATGTACACCTTATAACGATAAAGCTGCCTGCGTTGGCTTGGTCATGTCTAAATAATGTAAAATTTGTCGTAATCCGGAAAGATCTACTCTATTGTGAAATGCAATTATGAAGTCGATCATTGGGCAGACCGCAGTTGCGGTACAGAGACGTATGCAAATGAGATGTGAAAGCTTTTCACATTGACTCGGCTAGCTGGGAAGAACTTGATTTAACTGTGCACATAGAGTCATTCTTTAACGCGTCGTCTACAAGGTTGGGAGGAGCAGATACAGCTCCTGCTGCTGAACGCATATAACGCCGCCGGCGTGCAAGTGACACCTTACAACCGCGTTTTTGAAGATCTTTTCACAAGCGCTGCAGGAGAAATTGTTCCTTCCGAAACGGTGTGTGGAGTCATTCGAAAAGCTTTAGAACATGTACATTCATGCGATTGTGATGTACATTCTTGGTCGACATCGACCTAAGGAGGCCAGCAACAGGGCTATCGACTTTGTAATTGGATGACCGCGGTTTCCTAAAAGTACTCACAACAACACACTCAAGCGCGTCTATCACTTGTGCAATGTTAAGCCACTGTTTGTAGTCATTTAGTTTATTTTTAAAAGCCTGGAAACTAAGAATCGCCGGACAGTATTAGACTGCGCTCGTTGCTCTTCATATGAACATCGAGACGTCCTCATCTTTCTCACCAGGTTATGTCGGCGTAGTTTCAAGTATTGAACTCGGGAAACCTACGTAGCAAATAAGAAGATTTAAGTAACAGTTTTCAGATACTTCTCAATGTTTATTGTTATTTTCAGTAGATATGGTTCACCGAAATTTGAGAAACAAGGTTGGCGAACCAAACGTGTAACCGCACTAGGTCTGATGGCTTTCGAATCCATCATCGTACAGAGGATGAACCATTGTTCTAGATCGTGTCTCTGTCTGTTAAAATTGTGTCTCGGCGGATTCCGGAATGTTGGTATATATGAAATGGTTTAAAGAGGAATCCTGCAAAGTAGAGAACAAACTCAAACTCAAACCTTGATATTTAGTAGAAAATTCACTCACTTTCAGTTAAAGTTTGTTCGCATTCTTTAAACAAGCTATGCATACACAAATTCCTTTCGGTCCTCACTCAGCCATTATCCATTTTGTGTTATTTCCAGGTTATTGAGCAAGTAGACGTCTTCGGTTTTATCAGCTAGTTTTATTTTCTTACTTATCGAAACTAGGCTCGTGGGAAGTAGAGCTTATATCCGTCAGATTGTATACGGACCCGAGCAAAGCAATGCGCAGGCACGTTGAATAATCTGAACATGACCAGACACGAAACTGCTCTCGCTTTTTGACGTAAATCACGATTCAACGTGAAATCAACACTTATCGATCGACTACCGCCAATCGCTTCAAATGATTAAAATTGTTGCATTAAACATTTGTTTGTTCGTAACTTACGTTGTTTGAAATCGCATCTATTTTAATTGCAGTTGCGTTTGGCGAAATTATATGCCAGACACAATCCACCATGAGATCTACGCCGCGGTAAAACGGTGTAATGTTGAATATTTCTTTATTCGTTTTCAGTGTTTGACCGCATGGAACTGACAAGCAAAATTAGTGTTCCAATGATAAAGTCAATTGTATAAACTAGATTTAGTTTAGAATAATATGGAAGATTTACTTTGGAATATTAAGAAAAGGGTGTTTGCCGCTCTAACAGATGTCCTCTGAGGGAGCGACAAATCCTATGGACTCGAAGCGTCCGACGTCAACCATCGGAGAATAGTAAAAATTCGGGTTTTGGAATTACATTATTAGAACGATTAGAGTAAAATAATCCTCGCAAAACCTGAAGAGATGGGAAAGGTTATTCGTTATCGAACGATAAGCAATTCGTCAATGCTGGTCAAACGAGCCTCCCTGGTGAAGGCTTGTAGCAAACCGGTTGGTTCGAAGTCCATTTGCAAATCATATCGATGTGCCAACCGGGACAAAAGTTTTCCTTATTTGCCTATATAAGATAGGCGTGTAATTTGATGCTTGTCTTGTGTTTTGTAAATGCGCTTTAGTAATCGCTTTCTTTTATGTCTGACTCGTGGGTGAACTCGATCAACGTTGGACAGATAGGCTTGATTAAATTATCAGGACAGAAGTGGATGTGAATCGCATCGGGGCTAACGTGGTTAAAGTTACTTCGAGTGGACTGAAACCTCTAGGTAATCAACCTAATCGATATGAGAACAGAGAATGTGACTGGCGCGTGACGTAATCACTTGCGGATTAGCTCATTTGCTGCATCATTAGATTCAGCTTGTAAAAGAAACTCATATATCAATTATAATAACCCCGATAGTCAAAATCGGTTAACTGAATGCCAATTTGATTACATTGCAATTGTATTCAATTATTTGTTAATTTCGTAATTGAATGCTTCTATATAAACACAAAATATCTTTATTAAATGATGAAGCTATATTATAAATTTCTTTATTAATCGGATGCTTAATAATTACGTATATACTTGAGTTGAAATCGTGAGAGTTAGTTCTACATGCCAGATCACCGTGATATATATGTACTCCGCAAACGAATTACAAGTACCAAATCTTAGTTTGTGCATAAGCCATTTGCAGCGTGAAACAGAATACCTCATGAAAATGTAATAGATAATTCCCTGTGGTTTACATGGTTTGCATTAATTTCTGATAAGTTTCGTATTCCAAATTGGTTGCGTAATAATAAAATACATTTCCGTCATGCTCACCTTGTGTATAGTTGAAGACTATCGTGATTTGTTCTAGTTTGATGTCCCTGTAGGTAACTTTTGTTAGGAGTGCACTTGCTAGATAACGGACAGTATCCGGATGTGAAGCTTTGGTGAACACTTCCCGTTCTTGAACCACTCTTCCGAAATGGTCGCGGGTGGCGGTTATGGATATATTTATATCTAAGTCTGGGTGGCCTTCAATCTGAAAAGGTTTCAAGCATACAATTTACTGTGTTAGGATGATCAGACGTTAATTTTTGTAGTCATCATGTAGAAATTATATTCAATTTTTCTTATAACTGTCCAATTGAATAATTTAAATTGAGACTAATTTACATGAGTAGTTTTCGGTTATCTTGGATTTTTATGACTGATATATGCAATTTGGCGGCGTATCAAATTGATGAAAATATGTTTGATCTGATAATAAAGTGTATTTATTACCGCTGAAATAAAATGTAGAAAAAACCGCGTCTGCTTTCCACACTTTTTTATTGGTAACCGACCATTTTCCATTTCTCACTATTTACTTTATATTTTAGGTTTGCGGTTTCTTTGTACAACACGATCACAAAATTCACTGCTCACTAAAGCTGAAATGCAGGAAGCCAATTGATCGTAAAATAACGACGTATTTGCAAACTCATCGCCAGATCAATTACAATAAACTGAGCATTATGTATATATCAAATGAAATCGATCTTGGTCGTGTGTCGGTGATTGAAATGCGTGCGAATGAGCTTACTTACATGCGTTTGGGAACATTTGAATAAACAGCTGAGCGTACTAACCTTATTCAACAGCGACATACAACTCGTGTAACATTCTTCACACTGTTTCAAACGCATGCGGATGCTGATCCTACTGTCTTTATCTGATGAGTGTAAACAACACGAAACCGGTCGTGGGGTGTGTTTGATGTAACTGCCGCAAATGAGCTTTCTGTATGATTATAGAATATCCAATTTTCGGGAACTTAAAACTTAGGATGTTTTATCCGTTAGCAGCTTTGTCTATAGAAACGTTCGAATTAATTGCATGTGCATTATAAATGCATGCATTAAACTGTTTTTTACCATTCTTTGGCAATTTCGGGCACCGTGGATATATTACGACATTAAATTGCTAGGTAAAAATTACCACCAAGCAAAGAAACGCGTTCATGAGATGCAGCATATCCGATATCAAGACCGAATGGCCATGCTTGGATTGAGCGATTTCACACAAAGTAAAGTGAACAATGACATGATCCTTACATACTGCGGAATGAAAATCACCCACTACACGAGTTGATAGAAGTCAGTTTCCTTGAGAATACACGGAGTCATCAAATTTGCATCGTTATACCCGCACTCAAGACACGTTCCAAGACGTCCTTTCTTCTTTCTCAATAATTGCTTCCTGTTTATTTTTATTATCATTGGATATTGTGAAGGCTAACACGATCCGTGATGTCAAATCGAAATTGCATGCTTAAATCAAAGAGCAAACCTCAATCGGTAATGTATATTGACCGCAAGTGAACCCACACAAAACAAACACTCAATGGACTTTGATGGCTTCCTCTGTATATTACATAGCTGTCGTCCAATGCAATACAACCAAGTTCTGACTTTCGTTGCCATCGCTGCGGTAGAGATTTTTCCTCCTGAATCGGACTGTTTAGTCATCCCAAAAGCTGTAGAACATGAACATTCATGCGATTGTGATGCACAACCATGGTCGACAAAAGGAGGCCAAAAACAACAACAACAACATCCAATGCTACACGGGAACCGATTGCTTTATTCCACCATAAAATCTTGATTCTTGATTGTTGATCATACTATCCACACATCTTCAGTGAAGACAAATAAACACCAGTGGATAAGTGTGTGATGGAAATGCACGCAAATATGAATTGAGTATATTTCAATTTCACGCATCATAATTAAGTGTGAAAATTAGCGTGAGTAGTTAGAATTTGATAAAGAAGTTCTAATCCTAAACTGACATCTGAATATTTTCTAGATTGAATTTAAATTTTTGTTATGTTATGTTATAATATTAATGTATTGTTATGCTCAGATCACAATCACCTAAATATCGAAATGAGTTTCTAGCGTTTTGTCTTCATCAGGATGAAATAATAAGATCAGATTTTGTTAACTTTGAAACAAATGTAAAAAGATACATACATGTTTATATACATACATATTTTTAAATTAAATAAACTAACTGTGGGGTATTGGTATTGAACTTTGACTGATGTTTCTCGGATCAAATTAACGATCCATTCACTTTCGCCCACTGCATTGGTGATCGAAACGGAATGTATGACCGAACCAGTGTATCCTGGAATGTTATAGACAGTAGGTCGAGGATGTTCGTCTAAAATCAGAAATCAAACTTTGGTGAACAAAGTTTTAAAACTGTTAAATATGGTTCCTTGAAAACCTAATGTGTTCAAATATAAAAACACAATGGAAGTCGAGTGCTTGGCTAGAAATCACGCTGTGATTAATTATTAGAACATCGTGGTTTTTGTAATAATTTTATTCAATAGTGGCATACAAGTATATCAGTGCTTACGACGGTTTTAAGGTTCACAGGCTTGCTCTCTCATCCGAATAAAGACAAACAGCCAGACACGTGTAGGATGGCGTAAATGGTGGGAATATGAGCACTACAATTTAGTTGTTGTTAATAAGCTCCTTGATTGCTTAACCAAAAATCACTTTATGATTCTGTATTTGGACTTCGTCTTACTTGGTAAGAATCCTATTTATAAGTAGCACTCAATTCTAACTTTGTTTTCTTGTTTTCCACTCGCTCAATTCTCATTAAGCTTGATACTACTGTCTTTACATAATGCCAGATAACTGCCAGAAACTACTTGAGCATTGCTTCTGCGATGACGTGAGCAAAAACATACTTTGTTCGAAGTGCGTTTTCGATTGTTTTCGACAAAATACTAACATAATTCAATATGAAATCGTTCATGCAATTAATTACTAAAATACAGTCTAATTTTATTGTTTTTGTATAACATGAAACACATATGGAATAACACATGCATTTTGTTTTCGTCAGAACGACATTTCAAAATCAAGATATAGTTTAAATCACCTTACAACTAACAATGGTTTGTTGTTCTCCATATATCTATACAACATCATTCACCCTTCATTCACGTTGTGGATATCACCTGGATGTAAGTTTCTTATGGTTTGTGATATCAAATGAAAAATAATGATGCATTTGAGACAAAACAATGGCATACGGAAAAAGACTCACCTAATTGTGCACCAGCTGTGCAGAGCCAACACAAAATCACAATAGATAGACAGGATATCATTTATGAGTTTGCGCGTCTTTGGGATTATAAATCGTTTAGCCATTTCTCCAATATATAGAATCACAGCTATAAGCAAACGTGATGTGGAATGTTTTCGTCTGATAATATTTTGTTTACTCATTTGTGAATGCAAGGTCTCTTTTCATACAATTCGATGCAAAAACAGATGTTTGTTCTCTATTGATACGTGTGGTCCATCGGATGTTTTAGTTGTTCTTTCAATACAACGCTGAACACGTTTATGATGAAATTGTCTGGCCAGAAAAAAATCGAGTTAAAAATTAGTAATTATGCTCAATCATTTTTCCATCGAAAAAGATGGATTATAAAATTTTCTAAATTTTAACTTTAGACTAGTTCTAAAAACATAGTAAATAAGGGACAAATTGCAAATAAACGATGACAATACTGACTGAAAATGTTCCCATAAAATGTACCGAGATAAATTTAAGCGTAATGGTTGAACGAGCAGTTCCCTTTAACAAAGATAACTTGAAGTAGATAAGATAAATGACCTGAGATATGAAGTTGTTCTAGAAGTCAATAGTATGTGAGAAAGGTTTGACTTTTAAGGAGATCCTCATGCAAAGGTGGAGAAGTATCGTTGAGGTTAATATTTATATGCCGATCGCAAGACGATAGCATAATAATTCAGGTATAAAGCTCGAGGGTGAAACGATCATAATGCTACGTCTTTGCAACACGCAATTTAAATAAACTAGTGCAGGGAAAATAAAAGTTGAATTATACATAATATGAGGTAATATTTGATAGAATATGAAGTAAGGAAGTGAGAATTAACGACCAGGGAATGAATACCAAAAACATGAAGAGAAATTCTAAAAACTTTAGTACGTAAAGAATTAAGGACAGTTGTTGTATATGTTGATTCTTAGATATTTGACGTATCTCCCTCTAGTCAGGTTTGTGAACTTAATTGTAGATAAAGAAATTTTAGTGCAAATCGATTTACGGCATTCACCACGCAAATTTGCGAAAAACGTTAAGTACGTTTTTCGGGATTTTAACTTTGACATCCCGATTCTGACCTGGTATAAAGCATCAGAGTTATGATTTGAACACTCGCCTCTGGGTACTACACATCTAATTACTACGTCATCTGTGTATTTTGAAGTGAGATTTGTGGGCTACTGTGAAATGGCAGTCAGGTATGCTGAGAGGAAAAAGACGATTAAATCGCTTCACGGAGTAGAATGTTTTTTAGTTGTGAGCCAGATCTATCGGAAAAGTATTCAAATATCCGTTTTATTATAATTTTGGCTTGTGTAGCTCGGGTTTTTAGTAGTCCCGTCATAAGAACCCTATTGTCAGAGCCGAATGCCTTCTGTTTATGAAAGAATAATTTTTGACAGCGAATTATTGAGATTGGATCGTAACAAATTAAAATTGCGCGTAAAAATATTTTGATACAACTTCTTATTTTCGCCACGTATTGTAAATAATGTGCATAAAAACTTGCAGGATTACAGTATTATAGATGATTTGAGATTCAAATGATTGTGAAATGGGAGATAATGTTAGGCCTAATTTCAAGTGCGCGAATACCAAACGAGTAAAATGAGAGCCTGTTAATTATAGAATTAAGATCCTGAGTATAGGTCAAATTATCGAAAATGGTGACCGCTAGACAGCTGAGTATTTCTTTATACATTACAATACTCTTCTTTGTTGAAACAAAGTATACTCATGCTAACACGTTATTCTCCTCAACACAGTACGAGAGCTTGGGAAGATGCAAAATAATGCATACACATTGATGCCATTGATGAGCGCGAAACATGTAAACCGATCGCTAATTTATATGAAAATAAAAACGTGCATATTTTGTTTGAAGGGGTGCATTTTCATCCATGCATACATTGGTGATTTCACGTTTATCCCTAGTAGCTTCAACACAGCAAGTGATGCCAATGCAGCATGTTGAATATTAAATGTTTACGATTCTGATGCGATAAAATATTACACAAGGAATTGTTATGATGCGTAAATAAACTGCTGGTGGGGATAGAATCTTTCATTGCTGAATGCAAATTTGTACTGAGAAATCTCTATATTCAAGTGACATGTTTGATTTATGAAAGTGATTCTATGTGAAGTTGACCTGTATTGTTTTCGCGATATATCCTATGGTGTCAAGATTCAAGATTGAAGATTTATGGGTGAAATACAATTTAACTTACAATAATCATAAATGAAACTGTAGGTACAGTTGCATATATATATAATATATATATATATATATATATATATATATATTATAGGTCAGTGGTATCTGGGTGCTGCACAGCTAATTGATATTCGTTCGTAACAAATTAAAATTGCGCGGGAAAATATTGTGATACAACAAATTATTCGCACAAATTATTTTGACATGAGTGCTGAAAATTTGCAGCAGCACAGTATAAAGAATAAGTTGATATGCAAATGATGATGAAAATCAAAATCAATAGGACAATGATACTTAATTAATAGTTCTGGGTAAAATTCGGATTAGCTCTAATAGAGTTGTCTAGTTTCGTTTTCGATATAAATAAACTGATTGAGCTTACCAAAACGGCACGTAGGGAATTCCAAACAATGCAACGCACACCGAATAAAATACTTTCGACAGTTTAGATTAGAATTTATTATTTTCAACTTGCAACCATGAACCGGGCTGTTGCTAGAAGATCGAAGGTGGAATGAAATATATTTTTGCCGCGATATGTCTTACCCTAGACTCAGCATCTGTTACTAGACTCAGAAAACCTCCCGATCGTATTAATACCCCTGTTTTGATAAAAATTGCCGACGAAAAGCACGCGTCGCATATAATCATTAAAAATCAAGTATCGAAACTTTTAATGCAATTTTCTAATGTTTTTATCAAGCCTGACGACACACCTTTACAACGAAAGTGCCTTCGCAGGGATTCTTAATTTGTGGAACACTCAACGTATATGGACAACCTCATAGACGTCGATGTTGTTGATAACTAAGCATCGGCTTCTGCATCATAATCTGAAACGTCTGCTAATATTACTATCTCATGTACCACCACCCCAACAGGTAACTCTAAATTGAACATTGATGCCTCAATGTTAACATCTGGCCCTAATAGCAATGGCCCCACTGATGAAACTGTCACCGCAGGTTTGCAGCCCTCAGCTCGACCTATAATTGAAACCACAAAAACGATGTGCTACGTGTCTTCAAATCAAATTCGCCCATACAACCTGGTTGACCGCGCATCAATAGGAAGCATACAGTCGGGCGAAAGTTTGCTGGAAATAATTCATCTTTTGTTTTATGTATTTAGCATCCCGTACATAGACGGTTCTCGGTTATATCTGGCTCACTTAATCTACTTGTCCCCCAGCAAAGTCCTTTTTATCTCAAACAGCCCTATTACTATCCTTCTTCAAAACCCTACACTTTTCCGCTTCAATACGCTCCAGGTCTCTTAGATCAGCATCCGCACATGAATGGGAACCAGTTTAGTGATTACATAAACCCATTTCAAAACATGTATGCCCCAATGGAAAATTTCTCATTCCTTTACCAAAACCCTTACACATATTATCTCCATTAATTTCAAATAACTCGTATCAATCGTTCTTCATTACATATGTGAAATATCCTAATTTTCGCCTTCTATTAATTAATGCTCAGTCAAATATTTCTGAGCTCCCTACCGTTCAACATTTCTTGTTTCTAAACCCTCACGAAATAGTTCTAATAACAGAAACTTGGACAACTAATGTCGTTCTCAACGTTTCATTCGAACTAGCTAACTCGTTGTGGTGGTATCCTCAAATATTTTAGTGCAGATTTTCAAGCGGAAATAAATAGTTACTGTATATTAGTTGATCTAGACGACTCAATTTGGATATACTTACCTTCTCTTGACGCTCTCGTAGGGTGTATTTACAAGCCGGCATCTCCATCCACATTAACTGTTGATAAGCCTATAAATGTTTTCAATCAGGCATCCATTGCTTACTTTAGTGACAAGATTATTGCTGGAGATTTAAACAAGCCATACACCTACTGGAATTATCAGTATTCTTCAAATAAGATTCCATCCTTCTGAAAAACTATTCATCTTTTAGGTTTCACACAAATGTGTGAAGAAGCCCACGAGTCTGTCCAACGTTTTGAATTTGATTTTTACTTTAGACACTGATCCCACCAACGTTGAAATCCTAGCTCAACTATACGGTTGCGACCATAAAATTAAAACTTGCGTTTTGCGTCTTTACCAAAAACCAGCACATATACGCAAAGATGAGAAAGTTTATATCAACTGGACTAAGTTTTCGAATATCCTCAAAACCTTCGACTGAACAGCATTCTTTCTTTCCTCAAACTTCAAACGCATCTCCCCGATTGTTCATAATAACATCTCAGCATGCCTTCTAATTTTGTCTATCTCTCATATTAAGAATCGTAAGCGTGATCCGATAGACCTTATGGAGTAAAAGATAGCTCGACTTTATGCTTCTGCACAACATAAGTTAGACTTTTTTGGGTTATGCGCAGACACGAACTCTGTAACACGCTTTTAAATGATAGGATTCGTTTCCTAGAACGTCAAAAAAGTTAGACTTTGAGCAGTGACTGAAAGACAAAATCATTAAATTACCTTACGAAGACCAGGTGTATCCAGTCAAAACATGATTTTCCTCCATTATATACCGCGAAGAGAATAAAAAATAGTCACTTACGACACGATCAAAACAACTCATAATTTCTCTTCGTTCTTCAATAACTACCCTTACCATCCACCATTGAAGAGCAGCACTCCCTTAAATAATATAGACTCCTTTACGTTTTCTGTACAAGAAGTAAAAGACAATGCTCGTCGATTTAAAATCTCTTATAAGCTGATGATGTAGCTTTTTTATCAGCCATCTTACACAACGATAGTGGAGACTTCACCTTAATTTTATTAAATCTTTACAATATTTCTCTCAAATCTGTAATTTTTTCAACTCAGTTGAAACATTCTGTTATTTCCCCCGTTTAAAATCTGGTAATTCGAACCTCGTTACAAATTATCGCCCTATTAATCATACTCTAATTCTGTCCAGGTTATTTGCAAGGTTAGTCAAAAATTCTTTGTTGAGCTACCCTGGTCCAGATGCGTTCTCTGTAGTGCAACATGGATTTCTCACCCAAAATTCTTGTGTAAACTGGCAGTTAGAATAATTAAATCTCATTACCGCTTGCCTTGAACAAGTAATAGCAGTGATTATTGTGTTCGTTGACATCAACAATGCTTTCGATCGGGTACCCCATACACTGCACCTTTTGAAGTTATCATGTATAGGCACTTATTGAGCTGGTATTGTTCTTTTATATCTGATCGCATTTTTTGGGTCCACTCAATGGTAAGCGTTATCTCCAACACCAATTTTGGCTAGGCTGAAAAGGGGTGTAGCATTGAAATATAAACTTCATCTAATTACTTTTAATTTAGAAAATACGTCAGTGAGCTAGTGGTGCATTGGTCATGAGCTTCGCTTAATAGTCCTGAGGTTGCAGGTTCAAGTCACGGTGGCGGAATTATTTTCTGAAAATTATTCGTCATCGGATTGAAGACACATCATTTTTTCCAAATAGGATTTTCTAACTTTCATCTCTCTTATCTTAATTTCGATTTCTTCCAAAGCAATCTCCCTCTCCCATTTTATCCGCTCCCTTGATTTTCTTTTCATTTCCATTTCGTTGAGTTTTGGCTGCGCTGTTTCAGCGAAACGGTGTACGAATGATTGCAGAGATTGAGAAAAGGAACTGTGGGGAGAGTCATTAGTGAGAGTGTCATTGAAAAACATATCAATAAATGGATCCATCTAATCAAACCAATCTATCTGAAACGACTTGCTACAACTTTCCTTGAGCACTGCGCCTGCTATCACTTGTAGTTTGTTAGTAGGCATACTAAAAACGTTTTTATTAAAAATTATCAGCCTGCGACCTCATGACTGCAAGGGTGGTGGTTTTAACTTCTACCTCTTCTCTCAATTATAATGAACAAGCTAAACACCTCATCACGAGAGCAAGACAAAACTTTGATTCACTTAATCATAAATTCCTCTTACGCGAGAGCAAATTAGCGTTGTATAAGATGAAGGTCCTACCAATAGTCGATCATTGTAATATCATCTATTCTCACATGGGAAGGCGTGATTGTTTTCTCATAGAGAGACTTCAACGTACGTTCAGCAAAATTACTTTAGGCTATTTCAATACCATGCTTCATCTTGGAATGTGTAATTTGCAAAGTGTCGAACCACTATCGCAAGGCATAAATCGTTTAAATCCGCTTTATTCTTTCGAATCATTACCCAGCAGCTTCAGTCTGGCATGTGCTTTCACGATTATTTTCAATATTATCTGCGCAATCGAACACGGCTGTTGAATATCCTTATGTCTCGCACTAAAGTTAGACGTAACTTCTTCTTAATTAGATATGCACAACTTTGGAATTCTCTTCCTTATAATTTACGTATGTGCGCATCTCCAGGAAAATTTAAAACGCTCGTAGAAACATTTACTGTTGACTAACTATCCCAAATCCTTAAAATAAACTCTTTTCTTCCTACTCTATACTCTCACGGGATCCGAGGTTTCTAATTCCACATCTTTCTCCACATATTAGTATATCATGAGGTCCTGAAATATTCTCTGGATAACTGGACATTTTGGTGTCAGGTTACCCGACCCTAGATATGTTGCTACACATCTTCATCGTAACCGTGCGTTTTATAATCATTTTTAGCATATGATCAAATCCTTAACCGTTATCTGCTTATATTAAACCTATTTATATATGAAAGCATGCTTTACCATAAAGTATTTATTAAAAAAAGTATTTATTAAAAAAATTAAAAAATTCACTCGTTTGCATTATACCAGTTTCAAGTTCGTGCAAGTTGAATCCTTGAAAATCCAAATTTTCGAATTATAACCCAAATTACCAACGCGTGCAACAGACCCGGTACTTTGGAATATTGTTTCTGTTCAAATACCGTCGAGAAGAGCAAATCACTCCGAATCGACCGATATTCTCCCGAAATCTTTGAGATCGAAAATCGTGAATTCGCAACAGTTTTATCCTACCTCGTTCGCTTTTCATCATTTGGATCACTTAACTCCGATCCAACGCATTCACTCCACCGATAGTTATCGATCGATCAATAACTGCACTGAGTCACCCCTCACCGGATTGAAACAATGACACAGGCTGACCCCGAAAACCCAGTCAAAGAAGGCTGCACGTGATGTGTGTAAAATTTGCAACAGATGGGTAAGCGCTTGATCTCAAATGTTTCGGCTGCCTGAGTAAAATACATGTCAATTATGATAAAGCCCTAACAGAGAAAGTGGCATCGATTATCAGCAACGTGGATTTCCCCAGTATCTGTTACATATGCACTTCATGTGGAAGCAAACAGTCTAGCGACAATCCACACAACGCTGCCTATGAGGCAAGGCTTGAGCCTCGGTTAGAAATTTTAGAAAATAATTATCGAATAATTGAGGAAAGGCTCAAAATACTCAACAACTGAATGATATTGAGATTAATTCAGCGATTATACGAAGACACTTGTGTCGACTGAACCCTAGGAAATCTTCTTGAGCCGATGTAATAACACCAGCACTACTAAAATCCTGTGACCAGCAGCTGTGTGAACCACTATGCCAATTGTTCCAACATTCCCTAACCAAAGGAGTTGTGCCAACAGAGTGGAAGACAGGGGTAATTTCACCAATTTATAAGGGTGGTAGCCGTTCAGATCCCGCGAACTAACGTCCTGTCACCCTACTTCCCGTGATATCCGAAGTTATGTAGCGCATATTGACGGACAATATGGTTCATCACTTGGAATCACAAAATATAATATCTGTCGCGCAGCATTGGTTTCGTAAAGCTCGCTCATGCTTCACAAACTTGCTGAGTGTATTAAACGATTGGACCCAAACGGTTGACGCAGGAGACAGTGTGCACGCGTGCTGTCTGGATATGTCGAAAGCTTTCGACAGAGTTGATCACTTCCTGTTGCTACAAAAGCTGAAACACATTGGTATTGACCGGCAGCTGCACGTATGGTTCGAAAGCTACCTCAATGGGCGCAAGGCAACCGTTTTAGTTAACGGGGTACAATCACGAGCCATTATTACCACCAGTGGTGTACCGCAAGGATCCGTTCTCGGTCCAGTGCTTTTCTTAGTTAACATCAATGATTTACCTGAGACGATCTCATGCAAAGTAGTTCTTTTTGCGGATGATGTTAAACTTTGGTTGCGAATAAAATCAACTGCGTAAAACTGCGAAGTGATTTAGATGCACTACACGAATAGTCAGTAAGAAATAAACTGCAGTTCAATTTTCAAAAATGCAAGTTACTGCAAATCGGTAAGATTTTTCAGTACGAATATCACTTCGGGCAGACGATTTCGAGCTGGACCGAATCGTAAAAGGATCTTGGAGTCTGGATATGTGGCAGCCTACAAAACAGCGTGAATTGTGAGGTCATTTACAAGCGTGCCTCAAAGCTTCTAGTTATGCTCCGATGGATCTTCAGAACCTTTACGCCTGTAACGTTGCCAAGCATCATGAAGACCTACTTAATTTCCACAATGGAACATGCATCGCAAGCATGGACTCCGTGGATGAAAAAAGGTATATTCTTGCTTGACAGGATACATCATTTTGCAACTGAACTCGTGTGTGGTTTTCGTGACCTTACATACGAGGAAAGGTTGAAAAAGCTAAAGCTCCCCACTCCCCTTCAACGTAGACTTCGAAGTGACGTTATCATTACTTACAAAATATTGAATACTCCTGACCATCCTCTCAAACATTTGTTCGAATACCGTGAATCAGGAATTACACGTAGCCACTCAGCGGCACGCTGCTACAGAAACTGCAACAACAAAAACTGCACAAAAGCTGCCTGGACGGGAGGACTCTTCTTTAGTGGGGCTCATGACGCGTGCTGGTGAAAGCCTTCGGGAAGCCAACTCGCCGATAAGTCTTCTCACGACCAAGGCAAAGACCAGGATAGGGACCTGGAACATCAGAACCCTATATGAGAGCGGGAAATTAGCAAAGGTAGCCAAAGAGATGGAAAGTTACAACATCAAAGTTCTGGGCCTATGTGAGACTCGATGGAATGGGAGCGGTCAGAACAGACTATCTTCAGGGGAAACCATCATCTATTCCGGAAATGAAGATATGAATCATGGCCACACTCAAGGAGTGGCAATAATGCTAGCGCCAGAGGCTACAAGAGCGCTAATGGCATGGAAACTTGTCTCACCCAGTCTTATGGCAGCCAGGTTCAACTCCAAGGGAAGGAGGATCACAATCATCCAGTGTTATGCGCCAACAAACACATCCCAAAAAGAGGAGAAGGAAGATTTCTACAACTCTTTACAGGCCCTTTTAGACCGGACTCCGCGCAGAGACATGAAGATCGTCATGGGCGACTTGAACGCTAAGGTCGGTGATGACAACACAGGCAGGGAACTCATCATGGGCAGACACGGCGTGGGTACCTGCAACGAGAACGGAGAGCTGTTCACAGACTTTTGTTCGTTCAATGACTTAGTAATAGGTGGCACCATTTACCCTCACAAAAGGATCCACAAGACTACTTGGACTTCACCCGATGGGAAGACGGAAAATCAGATAGATCACTTCACCATAGACAGAAAGTGGAGGCGTAGTGTGCTGGACGTCAGAGTGAAGCGCGGCGCCGATGCAGCCTCCGACCATCACCTGCTGGTTGCAACAATGCGGACCAAGCTGAAGTCCTTCAACGATCCGTCAGGAAGAGCGTACCACAAGTTCAACACACAGTACTTGATGGACAAAAAGAAATCAGAAGAGTTCAGCTGTGAAGTCAGGAATAGGTTCGAGGCGCTGTCGGAGTTGGCCGACGAAACAATAGAAAATCACTGGGCAGGAATACGAAAGACCTGGCAGGATGCGTGCACTAAAGTTCTGGGGAAGAAAGAGAGGGAACAGAAGGAATGGCTGACGAAGGGTACCTGGGAGAAGATTAAGAAGAGGAGGGATCTGAAGATGGAAATTAGCAGATGCGGTGACCTGCAACAGAAGGCAGACCTCAAAGCACAATATTGGGAGACAAACCGGGAAGTGAAGAAGGGTGCTAGACAGGACAAAAGGAAATTTATACACAACCTAACAGAGGAGGCAGAGCTAGCGGCAAAGCAGAATAACATGAAGAGGGTATATGAAATCACCCGAGCCTTGTCAGGGAAGAGTTCCAAACCGAGCAAACCAGTCAAGGACAAAAATGGAAGAACCATGACAAGCGAGGAAGGGCAAAGGAAAAGATGGGTGGAACATTTTGAAGAAATTCTAAACAGACCACCTCCGCAAACATCTCCTGATATATCACCAGCAAAAGAATCCCTATGCATTAACATCAACCCCCCAACAATTGCAGAAATCATCAATGCCATCAAGTCCCTGAAGAATGGTAAGGCACCAGGCCCTGACGGCATCCCCTCAGAAGCTCTAAAGGCAGACGCGACAGCGGCAGCGGAGATGTTACACCCCTTCCTGGTGAAGTTATGGGAACAGGAGAGAGTTCCGGCTGACTGGAAGCTCGGGCATTTGGTAAAGCTCCCCAAGAAAGGCGACCTTTCCCAATGCGGCAACTGGCGAGGAATCATGTTGCTGTCCATCCCCAGCAAAGTACTGACCAGAATCATCTTGGAGAGATTGAAAGAGGCGTTAGACAAGAAACTTAGAACAGAACAGGCGGGGTTTAGGCAAGATAGGTCATGCATAGATCATATCGCCACTCTGCGTATTATCATCGAGCAATCCATCGAATGGCAGTCTCCTTTGTACGCGATCTTCGTCGACTTCGAAAAAGCGTTTGACAGCGTCGACAGGGAGACAATATGGAAGCTAATGCAACACTACGGAATCCCGCAAAAGCTGATAAACATCATCCAACAGCTCTATGAGGACTCATCATGCCAGATCATCCACAACGGAAAGCTGACAGACCCCTTCCCAGTGAAGAGTGGTGTGAGGCAAGGTTACATGCTCTCGCCGATAATTTTCTTGATCGTCATAGACTGGATTATGAGAAGAACCACAGAGGGCAGCAACACAGGCATCCAGTGGACCCCCACCAAACATCTCGAAGACCTTGACTTTGCAGATGACATCGGCCTCCTGTCTCACAAGCAACAGCATGCACAGTCTAAGCTAACGCGCCTAGAAGAAGAGGCAGAGAAGACGTGCCTGAAAATCAACATAAGAAAACCGAGGTGATGCGATTGAACAACCAACTACAGCAGCCACTGCATCTACAGGGGAAAGACGTGGTGGAGACTGACCGCTTTGTTTACCTTGGAAGCGTGGTCAACATTGATGGTGGCACAGAAGACGACGTCAAGAGCCGAATCAGCAAAGCAAGGGTAGCGTTTAACACCCTGCGCCCCATCTGGAAATCTAAGGCCTTGTCCCAGCGCAGCAAAGTCCGCATCTTTAACACCAACGTAAAAGCAGTCCTTCTCTACGGGTCCAAACATAGCGGGTTACCCACAACATCACCAACGAGATACAAACATTTGTCAACAAGTGCTTGCGCCACATTCTTAACATCAGGTGGCCTGAGAAGATTTCAAACACAGACCTATGGCGTAGAACCAACCAGAACCCCGTTGATCAGGACATCAAGAAAAGAAAATGGGGGTGGATAGGTCACACACTCCGCAAACCAGCTGATAACGTCACTAGGCAAGCACAAGACTGGAATCCACAAGGTAAAAGGAAAGTGGGACGACCCAAGCTGTCGTGGAGAAGATCAGTCGTGAGTGAAGCGAAGGATGCAGGAATGACATGGACTCAGCTGAGGAAAGCAGCCAAGGACAGAGTTCGCTGGCGTGGCGTTGTTGCAGCCCTATGCTCCAACAGAAGTTCACAGGAATAAGTCAAAAGTCAGCGGCACTACAAATTCCCCATTCCCGTACCAATTGTCACCGATATTTCTATACGGTGCGTGTCTGTTTCCTGTGGAATGCCCTTCCCGAAGCAATTATCACCTCTCCCTGTATCAAAACATTCACTCGAACCTTGGACACGTATTTGTTATATAACGATTTGACGATGCCTGTGTATTGACTCAGGGTAAGCATATTACTTGACTCCAGTGACATCGTATAATTGTTTTTTATACCTTTTATTGAACGCAGATTTACTATGATATGGTAGTTGTGAAGTTATGTGCTTTTTGTGACCATAAACTCTGTAATCTTGAATCTTGAATAATTGCGAAAGTCCAGTTCACTGTTTCTTGCATTATGGACCATCGTGATAAAATTTGCGAATATATCAAAGGACTCGTTATCGTATCCCGCACATACACGATTTTGCCCTATCTCTTAACGACAAATCCGTTTTCTGTAAGTTGAATCTAGTTCGTGCCTATAATTAGATACTCGTCGCGTCTCATTGTTTACCATTTATTCACTGTTCCAATCGCATGCGGATCATGATCTTACTGTCCCTACCTGATGAATTTGAACAGCATGAAGCACGTCGTATGGTGTGACGGAAAAGCATTCAAATGAATATTTTTTTCTCGGTCATGATTTTCACCACTTTTAACATGTGTTTGCACACATGTGACTGAAGAGGTTGGTCGTACCAGCCTTATCCAACAGTGGCATACAAGCACTCCTTGTTAAACATTCTTCCACTGTTTCAAGCGCATTTGGATCCTGATCTTACCTGATAAATGCAAACAACACTACACCTGTGGGGATGTGCGACGGCAAAGCATGCAAATGAATATTTTGTTTTATAATAATGGGTTTTACCCAATTAAACATGTGTTTGCACAGATGTGATCAAACAGGTTAATCGAACCATCCTCATCCAACAGTGGAATACAAACGCTCCATGTTTACCATTCCGCCACTGTTTAAGGTGCATGCGGATCCTGATCTTACTGTTCCTACCTGGTGACCTTAAACAGCGTGAAGCACGTCGTGGTTTGTGTGACGAAAAATCATGCAAATGAATAATTTGTTTCTTCGTTATGGGTTTGACCCCATTAAACATGTGTTTGCACATATGTGATTGAACAGGTTTTTCGTACCAGCCTTATCCAACAGTGGCATACAAGCGCTCCTTGTTTAACATTTCTGAACTGTTTCAAGGGCATGCGGATCCTGATCTTACTATACCAACCTGTTAAATGCAAACAGCACGAAACCTGTGGGAATGTGCGAAGGTAAAGCATGCAAATGAATATTTTGTTTTATAGTAATGGGTTTTACCCCATTAAACAAGTGTTTGCACACATGTGATTTAACAGATTGGTCGTACCAGCCTCATCCAACAGTGGCATACAAACGCTCGTTGTTCAATATTTCTGCACTGTTCGGAGCGCATGCGAATCCTGATCTTACTCTTCCTACCTAATGTTATGTTTAATTTCGAGAGAACAAAGAACAAATGCATGCTAAGTGTAGAATTTGGATGATGAGTTCAGGTCATATTATTCGAATGGTTACTGCAGATAGGTAAAAATCTCTTTCTGATAAGGTATGTGTGTTAAAGTCGGCGCAAGAAAAAATACTCTTGTTTTCAAAATCGAAAATTACTGATACAATCGCATTGATCTTTAACACAGCGAGAAAAATTGGAGAAATGCAGAATAAATCTTAGATATTAATGTCATTCATGTGAGCAAAAAACTGCGAATCGATCGCTTATTTTTATGATAATAAAACAGTGCATATTTTGTTTACGGAATCTGCATCCATGCCTACATTGGTGGGTTCAAGTTTGTCAGCAGCGGCTTCAAAGCTCTAAGTGATGCGCATGTAGCAAGTTGAATATTCAACTGTTGCGTATCTGATACGGAAACATTTTATAAAAGAAATTGTTTGAATGCAATTTTCACTGCGTATTTAACCTGCTGGTGGGCATAGAATATTTTGGTGCTGAATAAAAAGATTTATCGAGGGAATCTCTTTAGTTCAGTGTCATATGTGGTATTCGAAATCGATTCTATGTGAAGTTGCCCTGGCCTCCCTTTGGTGGTGTTTATTCCTATGCAAATTAAACTATCAACATGAATGAAGTTACATTTGATGGTTATTATACATGTGTTAATCGTGGCTGTCGAGTATCAATGACTTTCGATGAGGAGACAATTGTGACCTACCATTGTATCTATAGATACGCAAAGAATTAAAAAGACTCCCCGAATACATACTAGGAGTTACAGCTGGTCATATTAAGAGATATTATATAATCGGTGCATCAAGCTATGTATAGACGGGCTTCATTGGACAATTCAAAGAGCAATGTACTAAGCAATAAACGTTAATGGGCGCGAAAAGCATGTATATAAACGTTATTAAATAAACATCGATATTGTACAGAATGATTTTGTGTATCTTCAGTTGTGTGTTTACAGATCTTTCTGGAAACCGTATCAAAATGTGACTTCAAAGTTAGTCTAACTTTAGTTCTCGCATAAATCACGTAATACTGCAACGGTGAGCGCTGCGGAGATGTGGTTTCTTCTAAATCGAATTGTTTAGTCGTTTCAAGCACAGTGGTGTATGATGAAGACATCCGTGGACAACTCGGATCAAAAAAGGGCCAACAGCAGTCAGGATCAATGTGAAACTATACTTCTTTGCCATTTTCCTTATACATAATATCGGTTAGATGAAAGAATCGTCTAATCGGAGTATAACTAAATGTGTTGACGTTTACTGAATGAAGATAGCCCGGTCAATGTACTAGACACGCGCTTTCCGAATAGGTTTTCAGTATAATTTACTAGGATTTACACGCAGTTTTTAAAATACGCTTCATGAAATTGGCCTTAAATCAAACTTACTAATTCAACTAATTCAAAACATATATAACCACAGCAAGATAGCTATATGAGCGCGTGAACTACGTCATGCATCTGCAATTAATAAACGCACAAAATCTGAGTTTACAGTATTTGATAAATAAAGCCAGACGATTACAAACAGTGGCGGCACGTTGCCAAAAGCATCGGAGCTCACGAATCAGTAGTGCTGAACACGTTTAGGATTACTCGGTCACCAAACCATAAAGGTGATGTTTTGTGACTACTCATCAGTAATAAGTCATTGGGAATATTTACAAAGCTTATCACAACGATGCACATTAGAAGCACTGCACTCAAGTTTCGGTCTCATTTGAGCTCATCAGAAGTGCATATTTCTTCTCGGGTCTAATTTCCACAAGGACCATCACAATTGTAGTCACATGCTTTAGAGACTGAGCTAACGATCACCGTTTTGTCGATCGCGATTATGCAGTCATAAATGTTTCTATAGACTGACACATTTAAATAGAGTCAAATGCATGACTAGTGGAGAAGAAGCAAGCAACATGTGTTGTGGTCGTCCAACCGATCTGACCTCCTTGTCAGGTCTTCACATCGGATACAGTGTATGCTATCACGGATTAGATCTGACGGACATTGTGGTTCCAGAATGTTGGTAGCGTTGGTACATTAAATTTTGTGACTACTCATCAGTATCAAGTTCTTTGAACTGTTCAAAACGTTTATCAAATCAGTCCATATTGGAAGCACTGAACTAGCTCTTATTTGAACTCATCGCAGTGTGTATCCTGTCTCGCCTCTGATTCGATACGATAACACTTAATAAAATAAATTGTTTTAATGCAATATTCACTGCGCAGTTAACCTGTTGGTTGGGATAGAATCATTCAGGTCCAAGTGAAAAGATTTACTAAGGTAATTTCTATATTTCAGGGCATGTTCAGTATTCCAAAGTGATACTTTGTGAAGTTGCCCCGATCTAAATTTTAATATATATCCTATGGTGTCCGTTTCTTCGTATGCACTTTAAATTGTGAGCTTGATTAAAGTTACATTTGGTGTTAAATTATACTTCTCTCAATCGAGGTTATCGTATGTCAAGGACTTTCGATGAGGAGATAATTGTGATCTTTATTGGATCTTTATATATGGTAAGAATTAAACAGAATTCCCCGAATACTGAGGATGAGGTACAGCCGGTCATTTCCATAGATAATATATAATCGTTGATTCAATCTGTGCACATAGGGTTTCAATGTCAAATTCAAAGAGCAATGTGCAAGTAATAAACTTTAATGGACGTAAACTAGCATGTATATATAAGTAATGATATAAAGAAAAACGTTGTCCAGAATGACGTTGTGTAACTGCAGGTGTGTTTGAACAGCTGTTCCTGACAACCTCGTTAACATGTGGCTTTAAATTTCATATTATTTAAGTTCTTGCATAAATTACTTAATCCTGCATCTGTGAGCGCTGCAGAGGTGTGTTTTATCTCCAACGTACTAGACCCACGAGATTTGAGAGTACATTTGAGTTAAATTAAATAGGTTTTCCACGCAGTTTTGTAAATCCACTTCATGAAATCAGCCTTAAATTAATCTACTTATTCAACGCAATCAAAAACATAGATAACCACAGTAAGATAGGTATATTAGATGCGTGAACTCCTTCACACATCTCCAAGTATAAAACGCATAAAATCTGAGTTAAAGAAACAATGCATAATATTTTTTTAAATGAAGCACCACAATTACAAACTACGTTTTCAACAGCATCGTATTTCCTGAATCAGTCGTGAAGAACACTTTTTCAATACGTCGGTCACCAAACCATAAACGTGCAGGGTCAAAACCTCTAAAATTAACAGTTTTAATTAAAGATATACTGGAATCAAATAGGGCCACCTGGAAAGCAAATCATAGGAGTCTTCCGAAGGACAGATATACGAAATTGGAGAATAACTATCAATGGCAGTTAGATTGCGGCGTGTAATTGCATGCAGCTCAGTAACAGTGACAACTCTATAGACAGGCTGCTAGGTTCACAGCACAGAATTACTAGTCGAATGCATATCAGTTCGTATAAATGTATAAAGGTGTTGGTATAAAATGTATATGCAACGCTCAATCTGCTCAGATGAAACTTAGGTTACTTTAGTTAATTTAGTGTTTCAAGCGTGCACAATTCACTTGGATATTCCTGATGACCTTAAAATTTCTATATAATTTATAATCTGATAACGAGACAAAGGCATTGTGTTTTTATATGATAATGGTCATGATGACAATTATTTCGGGTCGAAATGGTTTCATAAAACCCAACTTTATGTGCTGTTCTCCAAATTTACTCGATATGTAGAACAATCTAAAAAAATCTGATGAACCCTAGTTTAAGCTACTCCAAAGATTATTATAAATTTATGTTTGCCAATGGTTATTACCTTGTAAAAATCGTATTGAGTAATAATGTTTGCATAAATTCTGTGCTCTCTAGTCTAAAGATAATGTTGGAGATATGATTTGCAAAATTGTTACTTTTTGTCTGCTGAAACATGACGCAGCAGATGTTTAATTCACTTCAAATTACCGCATATATCTTTTCTGTGTAAGCTTGAGAGTTTCAGCACTTTGAACGTCACCTATCTCATCAATTAATGTCCACATTGTTCGACTAGTTACCCACAGTTAAAAACCATGCAGGGACTGATATTATAAGCTCAAAAAGTGACCCCAAACATACGGAAATTGAACGTGTTGTGTCAATTAATAAATATTAAAAGGAATAAACTCACTCATTGTGCACATATGTATAAATTTCAAACGTGTGAAAAAGAGGTAATTAGTTTATCGCACGACTGATCTTGCCTCTGCCGATTTAACTCCACAGTTCTCTGAATGTGACCGATTGGTCAGTGTCACTTCGTCCGATAATCCGCACCCACTGCATGCGTTCCTCAAGACTTGCAAATCATTCTCATATGCACGAAGCCACTATCACGTCAATTATTCGAGGATTGAGTAATTCATGAAAGGTTTCGTCATTATCATTGGCTCTTATTTGGTTGATCAATTGAAAGGTTTAGTGATATTATGAGGTGAAGTTTGGCAATTTGTGTTCTCTGTCATCAAAAATTGTGTTGCCTATTTAGTCGGTTTCAAGGATTTTCATAGTTAAATCCCTCCTTCGCGATACAATTTTATTGTTAGTAATTAGAGAATTATAGTTAAACACATACACCACTCTGCCTTCCTGCTAGATGCGAAATGCTTTTTCTGTTCAATACAAAAGAATCTAATCAAAATGCTGTCGAAATATATGATAAACACAGTCGGGTCAGTGATTTGTCTCCGGTACCTTTCCGAACAACGAGGCCCGTCGATAGTTTTGAAGATTCCACTGATACAAGTTCGCAATCATCTTAAAACGCGGTTCTTAAATTGGGCAAGCCGATGAAGCCTAAATAATCTCCGCGTTCTAACGCTGGATGAAATGGTGATCTTCTAATAACACTTGATATTTGTTTAAAGAACAAAAAGAATTGGAATATATCTTCTCCGCAAAAGACCAGTTAGATTAAAGGATAATAAATTCGGACGTACCAACGGTGACCTTAGGTAAAAAGGAAAAAACGGATGTTATAGACGGCAATCTAATTGAGAAGATTCCCTGTGCGAACTTGGTAAGCGAGACAATCTTCCATTTGCAAGCACCTCTACATTATCCGTGAAGTTGACGGAAGATTGTACGGGGTTATCACAAAAAATAATGTATTGCTAGTTTGATCGCATCCGACATTCAATATAGTGCGTTTGGTATTTGACGCTCGTTTGTGTTCTTTGGGAGTTCGCTCTGAGTTACAACTTTTTTAGATCAATATTCAGAATAATTACCTGATATATTAAGATGCCGACACGAAGCATTTTACATACCCAACCGAAATCAACACTTCCACGCAGGTTTGTGTTTAGCGAGATGCCTACGGAGGGTACAAGTTGGTTAAACAAGTTGTAGATGTCGCAAACGATGCTGATACAGTGAAGGTCACTGAAGTAAAAATCACTAGGGCGATTAATTAAGCTCCAGGAATAAGCGTATGCCAAATACATGGCATAAAGATAAAGACAAATGAAGCATCCACTTAACAACGCATTCCTTCACAAAACGTTCAAATCATTCACGTAATTTATAATTAAAGATTTTATAGTGGAATTTTCGAAGTTCAAAGACGCCAAACATTCGGGAACGGAGCTGAACGAGAATCAGTCCAGCACCACAATCGATCTTGAATCCCGCAAAACAGAAGAAAATTCTATCGATTTTGCCAGCGATTTGAACAACCAGAAATTCAGAGAAAATCAATTCGGTTCAAAAAATTATTAGGTTGTCCGTTTTCGATTGTGTACCGAAATTGCTTATTGTTAGCAGGTCTTCCATGAAGGTGCCACCTGATTTCCTGCATGTGGGTAGTCAGTCTCACATTACAAAACTCAACCACGCTTTTGTTACGACGGAAGACGTGGTTGTATTCCAACAGTTCATTCTGATGTTGAATTCGAAGCACTCGCAAGCACCACTTTCGACAACGATACCGCATGTAGCGTGAATAAGTTATGCACGAAGCAGAGAACGACGTATCAACATAACAGCAATTTTAGTGAGAACGACTCGATCCGCTCCAATTTTTGACCACACTGCAATCCAATGCGTCTTGGAGCCATGGATACACTTTTTCTACGCTTTTGTCAGCGTTGTCCGTGTACATTTCTTTTTTATCCACACAAATTGTCTTCGTTTTATTCCGTCTTCCGGTTTATTCATTTCACTAATTTTTCGTTGTTTATCTAACTTAAAAGCACATCATTCACCTAATTATTCCATGGTAATGAAGAGATGGTTCTTTGATAAGTTTCACATTAGAAGTAAGCACATACATCGCATGTCTGATATTCGTTAGATTGCGAGATAGTTAGTTGAAATGGTATATGAAATTTAGGAACAAGGGTTGGGGACCAGATTATCTATCACTTAAATCCGGGTAACCAACTTTTCGAAAAAATTGTCGCGCAGACCTTTCAAAAGGCATGGATTCAAATTTTATAACAATTAATCTCCTTGTGCTCACTTCCCCGTCAATTACTCACTACAACCGATTTCAATTAAACAAACAATGTAGCATGTAGGAAGCGTTATGGTACGTGCATAGCTTGTACACATATTAAATAATCATCAAAATTGTCCGGAATGATATTGTGTCTCCGTAGGTTTGTTTAAACGGCTGGTCCTGACAACCTTGTTAAAATGTGGCTTTAAATTTCATCTAGGTTTAATTCGCGCATAAATTATTTAATCCTTCAGCGGTCTGCGCTGTGAAGATAAGGTTTCTTCTCAATCGAATTGTTTTGCCATTTGAATCACAGTGTAATATTATAGAGACCCACATGTACGACATCGGTCGAACGACGCAATCAACAGTCAGCACAAAATATTGAACTATTTTTTCCCGAGACTCATTATGCATAATGCCGACTGAATGAAACAGCCATCTATTTGATGTATGACTAACTGTGTTTGCGTTTGATGAAGAAACATAGCACAGTCAATATACTAGAAACACGCGACTTCCGAAAAATGTTTAGTAGAATTTATTAGGTTTTACACGCAATTATTAAACTCTGAATTATGAAATCAGGATTTAATCCGTCTACTTACTGAACGCAACCAGAAGATAAATAAACACAGTAAGATTGGAATAAGAGTCGTGTGAACAACTTCAGGCATCACGGTTTATAAAACGCACAAAATCAGATTTTACTAAACAATGAATATTTTTGGATACAGCATGAACTATTAAAAACTATGTCTGTACGTTGCCAAAATCATCGGAGCTCATGAGTCATTGGTGTTGAACAATTTTATAATACTTTGGTTAACAAAATATAAAGGTGACGGGCCAGAACCTATTAAAATAAAATTTTCAACGAAAGGTTTGATGGAATCATTTTAGGCCAAATCAAATGCAAATCATAGGAATCTCTCAAAGGATGTCAGAATGAGTAACCACAGATGTTTTACGCCGAATCCCCTAATCAAAATCTGCTTCCACAATCAGACGACACTCCGCTTAGAAACACTGTGGCAATCCACAAAAAGATCAATTTTTGACTCTCGAAGTGTCCTGTAAATAATGGATCTTCCAGCCACACCACTTTATACGAAAACCACAATCAATTTTCTATGTAGAAACGCACAATGCCAAGTAAACAAATTGGCTACAATGAAGAATATCTGCAATCAGCACTCACTAGACGTCATAGCAATAACTGAGACATGGTTTTAAATTCATGTTAGCGAACGTAAGCTCTTTATTCCAATCATCACCATTTTTTGAGAGACTGCTCAAGAATAGGTGGTGAGGTAGCTGCTTACCTCGATGAACGTTTATAGAGAATGGTAGTTACAGACACTGATCTCGATCTGGAAAACAGTATATCGTGTAACTATAAGCTCAAATCAGGCAACAGTTTCATAGTTGGTGTAGTTTACCGTGCACTATCTTAATTGGATTTGCATAAAGAAACAATTATAAGAGCAACGCAAACAGCGCAATTAGCAATGGTTGGTTATGGGAGTCTTTACTTTGTCGGAACTATATAACCTAGTAGATCATCCACCCCGATCACTAAACTACGATTTTCACGAACTGTTCGATTACACCTCCTTGTATAATCATTTTCTTCGAATAAACATGGCAACGAAAGTTACAACAGACATCTGCTCTACACCTAGTCTAACTACTGAAGTCAGAAAATGTTGTGTATTACACTCTGCTGGGTAAAAACGACCACCTCGTTCTGCTCTTTCAATACCTTCGCAAAGCCACTAGAATTGTGCAGAAATCAAAACGAAATATAAAAGTGTATTACAATTTTTTGATGGAAACAATATTGGATTTAGATGAACATAATATAAATTTTAGTTATCCGGAATCGCATTGCACAACCCCGGCAGATTTTATAATCAGTACTATACATTTCAATTTCTAACAATGTCCCGAAACATAAAAATAAAGAACCCCAATTCAGAATTGCGATCACACCAGAAAATGGTTGATAATGCGAAATTTGGCCTTGCTATTCACATGGTCGCCGGAACTGAATAACCCTGAAAACGTTCGCGAATTGCGGAATCAAGTCACAAATCTCACCCGAGAGGATAAACATTTTCACCAGCTACAGCTGGCAATAAGAATGCCACGAAATCCCAAACTTCTTTATCGAATCGTTAACAACACTACAAAGTTGAAACGTGGTGTTTTACCGATCGTGATAGATAACAGACTAAAAGATTCTGTCATGGGAACAGCTAACGATCCCGTCAGATTTCATTCACGAGTGTTCACCCCAAAGGATGCATTACAACAATCGGAGTTGTTGGCGCCTAATTGTGACGTATACTAAATGAGATATATGCATCGAGTCTATAATAGTGCAGCAGCACGAACGCAGGTTAAATATCGACAATTCATGGGAGCATTCGGAATCACATCTGCAGTTAATTGTGCGGACCACTTTGTCATTTATTTATTCATTCTTTGAGGAAGGGTGTTGTGCTGACTGACTGGATTAGAGTAATCATAACACCCATAGGCAAAAGTGAAACTCGTTCTGACCCAGCAAATTAAACACCTGTTAGACGCATTTCATTGATCTTAGACGTTATGGAGCGAATTGTGTGCGAAAGAATTGTGAGTCATATCGATATTTAAAACATGTTGTTCAGAGAGCAACATGGATTTCGTAAGTCTCATTCTTGAATTACTAACATGCTGGAGGCGAGGACGACTGGACGCAAGCAGGGGAAGTTGATTGTTGCGTGCATGCGTGTTACATGGACAAATCAAAATCGTTTGATAACGTGGACCATTCTATACTCCCGAACAATCTGCACGGTGTTGGCATCAATGTGGCCCTTTTTACCTGGCTGAGAAGTTTCCTTGTTGATCGCAATCCAACTGTGTGTGTCGATGGTGTGATGTCTGGGGAAATTAAAGCCACTAGTGTGGTCACACAATGTTCTGTACTTGGTCCGGTTCTCTTTTTGGTATACATTACTACCTTCTGAAACTTGTCACAGCCAAAATGGTTCTCTTTGTTTATGATACTGAAGCTTGGATGTGAAATACGAAAATCTTGGATTTTTTGCGCTTACAAAGCGATTTGGATATATTGGACAGCAGGTCAGAGCAAAACAAGTTTTCATTCAACTTCAGAAATGGTAAAAGTTTGCAAAAAAGTTATAATTTTCCATTCTCAAACAAACTTGGGTCGCAACAATTGGAATGGACAACTCAAGGAAAGGACCTCGTCGTGTAAATTAGTGGATGTTTCAAGAATAGGATCCAAAGCAGTGTACAACCGAGCTAGCCGCTAGCTAGATGTGCTTCTGTGTATTTTCTGAATCTTTTCCCGTGAAACATTCCCCGTGCTCATAAATTACGTATACTAACTTAGTGATGGATTACTGAGTAAGCGCTGGGGCACCATCTCTGCAAAAGGACATTAATCTGCTCGATATCAAGTTAGTGATGGTTCTTCGCAATTTTTCGCACAACAAAATATTGCGACGTCAGTGTCTATGTGGCTTTACCCACATAGTTTACAACGGATATTAATCTGACCTATAGAATTGTGTCTACCGGAGTTCATCCACTGAATAACGTGCTAATGTGCGATTCTTTAGGATACGAAATCAGGTCCCGACCCATTGTAAGAGAAGATCGCATGCAATTCCAATAGAACTTGTTAACAATAATAAAAAAGAATCCTACGCGTATCTACAACATTGTAAATAACAAACAAAAATAGAACCACGTATATACTCTGTACTAACACGTAATGGAATGTCTCACACTGCTCAGAATACCGCCTATGCCTTAGCAACGTTTTACTCACTTTTCTTCTATCCCAAGCGTTGTCTCTCATATCAAATTTTCACCAAATTCGCCATTTTGGAATTACTAAGTAAAATGGCAATCAACAAATAAATGGTTGGGTTGGACCTTTATCCCACTAAACGAAAAATAGTACCTTGCGCCGCCAAAATTACCCCGTTATACTTCGCAGGTGTCGCAGTGCTTTGATTGCATATTCAATTTTAGCTTGAATGAAATAAATATACCTCCACAATTGGAAGCAGGGATGATAACTCCTATCTATAATAAGGCGGTAGCCATTGAGATACATCAAACTATAGACTGGTGGCGCTATTTCTGGTGATTTCTACAGTAATGGAACGCATTGTGCCTGCGCGCATAAGGAAACATTTTGAAAACAAAAAATATTTTGACCGCAGCACAACACGGTTCTCGAATAGATCGTTGCAGTTAATCTAACATTCTTACAACTTTCGAGGTTTGGAACAAGGCACTAGACCAATGTAGACTGTACAAGCTTGCTACATCGATATTTTCAAAGCTTTTGATAGAAACAACCATGAAATTCTAATTAAAAAGATCTAAGGTGATGGAATAAAAGGAATGTTGCTGAATTAGATGAAGCACTATGTCACTGATATACACGTTCATGATCGCGTTTGCCGGCACCCAATTTAGAAAAATTGAGGTCATCTGTAGAGTCCCATAATAAAATATGGATACATGTAATGTCTGGTATCAAATGTATGAAATTACAACGGGATCTATGTAACTCAATTCGTTGCTCCCAGTCTGTTGAGTTGCCAAACTATTGAATGATATACTGGTTCTATAAGACAGTTTGTAAAATGATGATGGGAGCCATACATTCCATCAATGAAAGAATTTTGTCTTGTTCATGCTAACTGTCAATATGAGGTATTTTCATAGAGACGAAATGCAATTCATTACAGACTTGAGATGAGCTTGAGAGTAGACAATTTTGGCTGCATCTTCTCAAACAGCGGTTCAATGATTATCACAACCGGTGGGTACTTAATTCCATACTGCTCTCGATTTAAAAGCATGACTCAGAGCGAAAACCTTCGAAAAGCGTTGGAACATTGAAAATGGTTTATTCGAGGCCTCACCTAAATTCAAAAGATTCTGAAAAACAATCGTTACTTTGTATAGAGCGAAATGTCATAATGTTGCTGGTCAGCCGCGAGGACGAACAGAAGTGGTAGTGTGAATTCTATTTAGAGATACTACTTAAACCGAAGATCTGATAAAGCTACAGGCTGAAAACTAAACAGTTACCCACCCACAGTTACCGATTGCAAGTAAACTTCATTCAATTACTTTGTACGTTAGCCACAATTTACGCTTCACCTCTCTTGGTATGCAGAAGCTGAATAATGCACTTGCTCAATGAAAAACAATTGCTTTTGTGCTCCAATAGTATGTACAAATTAAAATCACATTATTACCCTAAGTCACGTTCTGTTTCTCTTAAATTACAAATGCCGAAGGTTGTAGGTACTACAAGAACCTCGGTTTACTTTGGACTCTGATGAAATATACAAACTTTGTTCAAATCTGTGGCCTAATTTACGCTTCACCTCTCTTGGTATGCAGATGCTCAAATATGCACCTGCTCCAAGAAAATCAGTTGTTTTGTGCTCCGCCTTTAAGTGCTAATTGAAATCAAATTATTACCCTACCTAACGCTACTTTTCTCTAAGTATGATTCAAGAATATCCTCTCCGAAATTGACGATTCATGACTAATGAATATATGGTTTAAAAGCTTATAGCTCTAAATAAAATATGTTATTTGTATAAGGACATAAAATGATGCATTATGAGAGCGATAGTATGTTTGTAGGTAGAAAAATATCGTGTATGTCTTAGGTATGATGTACGTATATTTAGTAGAGTAAATATTATATGAGGTTGCTCAATGGTGTTATTTAGGCGTTGCATGGTGGAACTCGTATCTTACTTTTGGCATCGACCGCAAAAAGAACCATCTGTGACGAGTCATTGATGTAAATCTAAAAAAGAACCGGAACAAGTACCGAACCCTGCGGGAAACCACTAGTGCCATCGATGCCCCTAGACATCACACCATCGATATGTACTGGTACCTTACAATTAAGGAGGCAGCTTCTCAGCGAGATAATGAGGCACCCATTATTAACGACCTCTTGCAACAGGCACAGTAGTATAGAATGGCCCATGCAATTGAACGCTTCTGATATGTCCAATGAACACGAATCAACTCAAACACATTCATTCACTACCTGTGTCCAGTCGTTCATTGTCTCTAGTAGGTTAGTCATGCGAGAACGAGAATTCCAAGATCCGTTTTGCTCTCTGGACAACAAGTGTTGCTCGAGATGACCCACGAGCTTTCGCAGAACATTTGCTCCATGATGTTTTGATCACGGTAGTAAGTGTAATAGAAAGGTAATTTGCAGCGTCCGAACGAGTACCACCTTTGTAGATGATTGCTTTTTTTAAGCCAGCCAGTGCGAAGCTCTTCCTCAAACAATGTTTAAATAAATCACAGATTGGTTCATGCAATTAACTGTCACATAATTTAAGGATTGCAGGTGTGATTCTATCGGCCCCCTGGGATTTGCTACCATCAACCGGCGTAATTTGTACCGCGCTATTTCAGAATTGACAAAAATATCGCTTATAAGCTACACCATTATCGTTTTCTAAAACAAAATATGTTAGCCTGTTATCTATCAACATCGAAAAAGTACCGAGTTTCAGCTTCGTCTTGTTTGTAAAGTTTCGACCAAGCAATTTATGATTTCCTTACATTCATACTAGTTGCTGAAGACGTTAATATCGTTTATCCTTCCAAGTGAGATTTGTGACTTGATTTTGTAAATACGGAAAATTTGACCGGGAGCATTATTTTATGTCATTTCTATGAATAACGTATTCCGAGTTTTGCTTTCAAAACCGTTGTCTAGTGCGAATGCTCTAATACATATGTCAAATTTAAATGTATCATGTTGATGATGTAATCTGTAATGGTTGTACAGTTTGATTCTGGATCATTGGAATTCATATTATGATGATCGAATGCTCCCATCGTTTCTATGAAACCAAAGGTATCCACTTTTATCTAGTTTTGTTTGTTTTAGCATTCTACTGACGTTGCACACTTATTGAAAGACCAGAACTAGGTTGTTGCTTCGACCTAGCGAAATGTGATACTGAACATCTTAAACGGCCGTGTCTTCGGAGGTTAAGACCATTCTAGGATAGCTATCTATTGCAAATTTCTTCGTCGAGTATATATTTGACAACATGGTTATGCAGGGGGTGTGTGATCGAGCAGTTCGCGAAATTTCCAGTCTAGTGATTGGAGCGGATGATCTACTCGGTTAAATAGTTTAGGCAGATTGAAGTCTCCCAAAATAAGTAATTGGGAATTGCGCCATTTTCCTACTCAATGTAGTGCTTTCCTTAGCATATTCTTGTGTGTTCATACGTTGTAGATGGTAAACGTTCAACTACACCAACAATAAAATATCTCACGAGTCTAGCTCCAAGTTATACCATATACTGTTTTCCAGATAGAGATCAGTGAATGTGAAAACCGTGCTATATAAACGTCTGTGGTTGTAAACAGCAACTCACTCAACTGTTTTAAAGCAGTATCTTTAAAAATGGGTAATGTACGAAATAGCGAGCACGTGATCGCACACGTGGATTTGGAACCTCGTCTCAGTTAATGCTATGACGTCTAATGAGTGCTGGTTACATGAAACTTTTATTTCCGCTACTTCGTATACCAGGTATTGTGAGTTTGTATATAGGCAATTATTTGTGGTTTCCGTATATAATGATTTCGCAGAAAGCTCAATTATCTGCAGCAATCATGAAAAAAACACTTAAATGTTAGCATTTAAACAAATACTATCCACTATTGTTTCATTCATTCTATAACTGTTGCTGGATAAAAGTAATTTTTGATTAATGAGCTCAATTAAATTGCAAACTAAGAATCGACTCCAAGCAGCGTCATATGCGAATTTCACAAGCGCTCACAGCTGAGATCAACAAAATAACTCTATCAGATTTAGTCATCGAAATTTAAGAACCGCCTATAGATTTTATGCACCTTTTCAGACCAAAGTGATATTGGTACTAGGCCGGGTTCCCAATGTGCTTCACCTTGTATTTGTGTGAATTGAATGGTAGCCTATTCGTTACCGACCTTTGATGTAGAGCATTACAAACACTTTGTAGCTGTTCGAAGGCGGCAGTAAAATGTATCCGCTTCCAATTTTATTATCATCGTCAAGGAGAATCACCTTACGATAGAGCGTCTGCGGTAGGTTCTTGACGTAAACCAAGGCAAGTATTCACCCCATGATTAAACCCTTACGGTACGCCAGTACGTGCATCAATGGCCCGTGAATGTACCTTGTTTATTCTCACGATTGTCTTGCGCTCAGTCAGGCAACATTCAAGCCATACGAGTAGCTGTACAGTGATTAGCATCCATAGCCCCTTCTTCATTAGTCGAATGTGGTCAACTCGGTTAAATGCTTTAGGCATAACCAGATAGCAAATGTTGATGCTAGTTCGTACGTCAAATGCTTGTGTCCGAATATCACGGATGGACAATTTCACCAATGACGAAATGCTTGCAAATGCTTGTCTACAGAGAGTGTTCAACCTACTAAAATAGTACCGTTTGCGCTGGCTAAGTCATGTGTGTACCATAGAAAATAAAGGTGCATCTATGGTTTAATCTATTTGAGTTAACAGAACAAAGTAGACCTTTAGATAGACCTCACTTGCAATATAAAGTTGTTGGCAAGCGAGATATAAAAAGCTCGTGACAGTGATCCTACGAGCTGCTCTTGACTCCTAATTTTAGAGGCATTGTGTTTAGCATCGTTTGTATGTCGGGAAAGTAGAGATACTTATTACAACTTATAATTGTAGATCACTCCATCAGCGTGCATCTTCGATCGTTCAACCGATTACTGCATATCGCTGTTAGCGCTGTGAAAGAGACTGTTCCTCCCGAATCGCACGGTTTGGTCATTCGAAAAGGTGCTGAACATGAGAAATTCAAAGGGTTATGATGTACATCCGAGGTCGACAAAGCGCGAATGCGAGACAAATAACACATTTGCTGTATTCCTGTTGAAATGTACTAATACGGCTATTTTTGATAGTGTTACTTGCCTATTTTGCACGGCGATGAGAATTCTGTACAGTTACCAAACTGCTTTGGAAGTGATGTTTCACTTGGATAGATGGGAGATATGAGCAAATGCCATGGGGCTTTAAATAACAATATTTTACCCAGAAGCAGCAGCACCAGAAGCAGTAAACAAACATCTACATGATAGTAACGTATCAGCGTGTTTGATGCGTTCCTAGACTAGAAGTATATAATCGTTTTTATATTTATAAGAAAGGCTCTAATTTTATTAACCGAACATTAAGTTCCTATAATAGACTAGCACAAAAGCAGAGCTTCCAATTTTTCGTTTTATTATCCTTTAGCCCTGGGTGTCTGCAAGGTGTTCCACATTGATTCAAATATATTAAGTAAATAATGAAGTTATGTCAAACAATTTTTCTTCAATGTTTTCTGGATTTCTTTAATGCGGCTGGTTATTTAATACAGCAATTAAAAATTGTTTTTACTTCAATACATTTGGGAAAAAATTACATTGAGATACGTGATTGCAAATTGTACTTTACCGTGTTTAAATGGTGCACACTTATATGATTGAAAACAAAATTTGCATGACCATATTTGGTCATGCTCCCGCACATCTACCCACCGTTTTTCACGTTTTTCACATATTTTGCAATTCAAGGTCAACTGAATACTATGAAACCAGTGATAAAATCACCCTGCATTACACGTAATATCGTAATATTGAATTCAGCATGCTTAAACTCAACATTCTATCCGTATTGTGTGCCACAATAATTGTCGGTGAGTGCTAGAAATTTTTAAAAAAATAATTACTTCAAACCTTTTGATAAGAAAATAATTATTTGTCCGTTTCTTACAGCCACTGGAACAACAACATTGTACGTGCAACTTCAATGTATCTTCAATTCCATATAATTGCTGTGCTTTTTATTAATTGCAAATCCGATCGAGTTGATCTAACTCGAATGGGATTCCGGTAGAAAACATTTCGGTCTTATTTTAGTGATTTGCCGAAAATTTTGATTTTGATTTCGAGATTCATAATACTTAGATATTCATCAAAGCATTCAGTATGACATTATTTTCATCTTTATACGTAACATGAATCTTGGAATATGAAATTTTGACAGATTTTCAATATTTCAACTAGGATATTCAAAAACATTTGTCACACCTGCATATGTAGGACGACCAATGTTGGTTATGTATGAAAACGGTGAATGTTACAAATGTTTGTTTGGGTCTGTTTTGTGTTCATCATGTGAATGAATAAAGATATATAAGATGAGGCTTTATCGGTAGAATGATTATTTGTTCTGACAAATCTGAAATACAATTTTCTTGTAGTCAATATATAGTTGAAAAATTGTGAAGAGCGAAATTGGTATACTCCTGCAAATAAACGTTTTTCATGATGCCTTATATATTGCAACTATATTTTCGAAGATGAAGTGCAAAAGCGATTGTCGGATATATTACACTATCAATGGTATGCATACATCGTCAGCCATGGTATTCTAATTTGCGTTACACTAATTAACACTTTGTTTGATTGATAAAATTACTAATTTTTCATTTCGTTCGATTCGGCGAAAAGATTACTGGAATTTGAATATATTGTCGTTCAATTATAGCGAACTATCTCCACGATTGAAAGGACAACATGCGTGAGTATTCTCCAATTTAGCGTACATCTGCCTTCATATTCATCAACTAATTACGTTTAAATGATTTTTCACAGATTTGAATTACGAAAAGAGCTGTATGTCGTAAATTTTGTTATTGGTTCTAACGAAATTCATTGAGATTCATTTTTATTCTCTTACTGTACGGAAATAATTCTCTCAGTGCTAATCATAATAATGTTCATAATATTCAGAATTCTGATTTCTAATGAGTATCAAATCCGAAGCTGCTATTGTCTGTTCTATCAAGGCCATCTCGCGTTTTACTACGAAAAGATAAATGTTTATCATGCATGAATTTTTTTATTGGTTTGTTCAAATCTTCGTATATCGTGGTGCTCACATTCAATTTATTTAAGCACTACCGGTATCTGGTGGATTGCTGTTGTCCGGTTAAGACAGTAGGATCAGCTTCACTGAGTCTTCACACAGTGGTATAGTTGTGAACATGAAGATGATGAGGCATATGTTTTAAAGTAATCTTATGAAAACCAATCTCTCAATCTTCATTTATTTGCAATTATTTATTTCCAGTATAAAACTTCAACACGAATAGTAAGTCTGACGTAATTTAATTTCGGTTTCAATGATTCCTGTTTCGATATTTATATACTGATCCGACAGTCAACATTATTTTAAACAACATATGGGCAACAAGTAAAACGTGACAATAGCATAGAGAATCTTATTGTTCCACCATTTAATTTAACACATTGAATAACAAGAAATATTCCAATTCCGATAACTTATCTCATGCGTATATACATTTTTCTCGGATAACATTATTTCAGCTGTAGAAAATCAGTCATGTTAATGCCAGGCAACAAAATTATTTCGCCGTGCGAATTAAAACAAAAGTTAGACTCATTATTTCGCAAACGTTTGATGAGTACATTCGATTTGAACAACAAAGGCCAATATGCTTTTTTTAAATGGCATAT
Organism: Atriophallophorus winterbourni; assembly: GCA_013407085.1. Taxonomy (NCBI): domain Eukaryota; kingdom Metazoa; phylum Platyhelminthes; class Trematoda; order Plagiorchiida; family Microphallidae; genus Atriophallophorus; species Atriophallophorus winterbourni. The sequence goes on from JACCGJ010010085.1 coordinate 58,481, forward strand.
GAAGCCAATTCAAGATTTCGAATTGGTATTATTCCAGATTTCAAAATAATTTAGCGAACGAATTCATACAAAAAGATATACTAATTTTATGCTCAGTTTATGTAGTAGCATGTAAGGACAAAAGCACAGTTGTCGGGAATAAAATTAATGATTAAGCTTGCAATGAAAAATGACTATAAATTCTTTGTAATCGTTACTTTGATAAAGGCTTCATATCGACACTGCGTAGTGGTAACGAGAATATTAAGAATAAGGATGAGATTAAGAAGGACATTGGTAATCAACGTAGACATAATGTTGCACTTTTTGAAAGTACAGTTTTTAGAATGATGTACTTTTTATCAAAAAGGATTATTCGTTTCCTATAACAATAATAATGAATAAGAATTGTTGACACGAAAACTAATCCGCTGAAATCAATATTAAAAAGACATTTTCCTAATTTACGGCTTCACCACATTTTTCGTAAATAAGTCATCGTCATTTTCGCATGCTTAGTTACAAATTCCCTTATCATAGTCTTACGCTTCAATTGCAGCTTGCAAAAATGGAATGCAATGTGAGTTGCAACAAAGGACTCGAATTAAATTAGCATCTGAATTAATACACATTTTATACACCATTATTTGATAGAATAGCGTATTGTTCTAAATCATAATATTTTAGTACCAAATATACTGAAAGACGACGTAGTTTGAATAGATAATTTATTATTTTCGTGGCGAAGATTATGTTTCATTGACCCCGACAAAAAATCAAGTGAGGTAAATAGGGTAATGAAACGACATAAAATTTCGTTTTTCCGACAATAATACGGATTTTTATTGAATGAAAGTGGGGACACATTGCTCGTATTTAGTGTTCACCTTGAAGTCAGAGATCTGGAGATAAATGATTTGCGATACGATGCTATTTACAAAATCGAAATGAATACATATAAATCTTGATAGTTTTGCCTCTCATCTGATCCAAAATTAAGTTTGGAAGTTGATTAATAACGTAGAATGCAATCAAATGTATTATAATTGTACCTTAAAATAGACAGGTAGTTAGATACACCGCTTCGTGGATGGATAGATGATTAAATGAAAATAAACAAAATAGGACTGGCAAAACTTAATCAGCATATTGCATGGTATATGAACGATTTATTTGTTTTTTACAAAAGTTTATGTTTTTATATTGTCCCGGATATTTCATATTTTGAATCGCTAATCGAACTCAGTTTATATTATGAACATTTAAGGTCCAAATTAAGGTCTGAATTATTGACATTTCAGTTAATTTCTATATCACTTGTGATTCCCGAATAAGCACTACATATGCAATTTTGCAATATTTGTCTAATCTGTTTTCAGAAAAGTGATGTTGTATGATATGTGAGTTATTGTCAACTCTCTAATCATAATTTGTTGAAATTTTCGGACCGTGTCATACCCAGCAAATTTTTTCTGGGAAATCATCCCGCAGCATATTGTATGGTTACTATAAATGAATTATTAGGGCATACTAATGATCACTTATAGGCATTCAACTACAAATTAATTAACCTTTTCCCGTTCCACCAACAGTTTCAGAAATCCAGATTTGTGAGTTACTATTCAAACTCTCATATTTTAATTGTCAATTTTAACTTGGTATCAAATGACCAATTTGTGCTCAACTGATTGTATCGCAATTGTTACCCAATATTCTCACGAATCTCGCATGGTATGACAAAGAGACAATAACAAGCATTGCACGAATACTATATGCTAAATCAAAACATGGATTTCTCTTTCCTATTTACGAGAGTAGACATTGCAATTCAACGTATGAAATCTTGCTACAACCAGCGCAATAATAACCGCAGTTCAATTGAATTCAAATTTGTATGCCACCAGATTCAAAATTTCCGAAACTTGAAATTTATATTCGAAATTTTAAAGTTGGATTGTTTGAATCAAATTCTCCTCACAAAAATAATATTAGTAAAATCTTCGGAAACTTTGGCACTTTAGAATAAATTTGCACCGCATAAAATAATTTTGCTTTTTTGTTTATTCTATTTTAGTTTGGAGGTGAAGAATGTGGAGTGAGTTTCATTTCGTGAAATTCAATCATACCGAAATGTTCGAATATCACGAGTTTATATTAGTCTTCTGATCAGCAGTTAACATTTCTCTTAATCATGGATATATGAATGAGTGCAATAAAATATCTAATTGTACACAAATTTATCGATTCAGAGCAAACTTAAGTATTTGTTGCTGAAAAGAATGTCGTGTGATTCAAAGAAAATCTGTTTCCTATTTACAATGTTATATCGAAACCTAGTGATGTGTTCTTGATTTACATAAGTATTTCGCAAATAATGTATGCTTTAATTTATTTTCTCTTACAGCATTGACGAACTTTATACAGGGTAACTCTATTATTCACTATATTAAAATAAGATACTTCTTTCTGGATTAGTTAATGTATACCGCATACATGTCACATTTCAGATTTTCTCAAAACACAACCATGTAAGTATACACACTTTCATTTGAAATTACAATACAAAATGATGTAACAACATTCTATATATTTTGTCCACACTTTTTTACTCATAACACAGCGAAGACGAAAATTCGGAATTGTGAGTTTCCTAGTTGCAGTAATTCAAAATAATTGATAATGTACCTAGGTAAATATCATAAAAATGTCTAATATTCGAAGTCGAACGCAAATCAACAATTAATTGCAGACTTGATAAGGAAATTTAATCGAATTTCTCGTTGATTAATTGTTGCACTATTTCAACTATATTTTTCAGAATGAAAATGCAGAAAAACCAGTGAGTATCCAATTTCATCCATCCACATCTACGTTTCATTCGACAATTTCTATAATAAATAACCGAAAAATATTCACCGTACATGGTATATATAGCAAACACGTAATAATAGATCACGGGCTTATCTTCGATGTTTACGCAAAACATTTCAACAGCAAACGTCGTCAAAATAAATCAAAAACGCATTAAAATGAAATTCTTACATACATGACACATAATGACCACACGCACAACGTTTGTGGTCATAAGTAATTGTAAATTTGTTCCTGCCAAACTTATCCAAAAGTTGGTTAAAAGTTTGAAACTAATAATATTCTCTGTTTACAGCATGAATTCGGAATTGGAAACGTGAGTTCACGTCGATTTAATCACGACCAATTTACAACCCGGACTGCTCGTTCTCCAACATACTTAACGACGCAGTGTAATTTTTGTTAGGACTTATTCAGTACTATAGGAAGTTATTTTGCGAACATAATATTTCAGTCGGTTAAATAAAATTTGACTTAAACAAAACATTTATATGAACATGCACATCATTATACTACGCGTCTTCTAAAATTCACAAACTGTGGTTAAATGTGTAACTAAGATTGATTACATAATCTGCTAGTGGTCTTTCATCAACAAGTAATTAGTACGATTATGCCCGTAAAAACACTGGAATGTTAGGAGAATCATTAAACGTTCCCTACGTTAATCTCATGATTGAATACTCGATAAAACTGTCAAAATGCGCATATTCTGTTCACGAAAAAACGAACAGATCAGGTAAATTTTGAGATAATTTTGGAAAAAATGATATTCGAATATTTTATTTCTTCTGTGATGTGCGAGCGACCCAGATCGCGTGATCAATGGATGGAACATACGAAACACAAGCGTTGCACGCCATTAGTGTTTGCTAAACCATAACTGTTTTACTAACGCTGCACCACGAATACTATTATAAAACCAGACTACTTTCAAACAATTCCTCGACATGCGTTATCATTGCAGGCTGGAACGTTTCACTATGCATTTTGCAAATCGGTTAATGATTTTATAACTTCGATTTAGAATTTCTGCAAAGGAAAACTTTTGAGTCAATTTTTATCGTATGACTTTAATTCCACTTTCTACAATTTTTCAAAATTGCACCATCTTAGAAACGGTTTTTCTAGATTAACCAGTATACCGTTATTCGACGGACATCAAATAATCTTTTACGTTTTCGTAGTTACGAACACATTCTTTTCTGCTTATCGGGTCAAATTATGTTACTTCACCGATTTTACGTCTTTTATCCACTAGATCATGGAGTTAGAGCAGAAAATAATTCAATATTGATCACTTCTGATTTGTTTTCACATAACATTATCATGGATCAATCGAAATCTTTTATTTTTTATACTAGTATTTTGAAACATTCAGGGTAAGCGTTTGTCATTCGTTTACATGTTCTCTCTTTTCATTATATTACATGTTATAACATGGTAGATTCTGAAAACTGATAATTTAGTTAGTATATAAGGTCTAATTCGATTATTCTAGGATTTTGTAATTCCGTACTGAAAGTGATTCGTATTGTGCACGTGACATTACACAAAATTTCATATATCAAACCGTTTAAATTTGTGCAAGTAAAATGATGCGTACATGTAAGTCGGATGTCACTTTGTAAGGAATGCGATTTCGGTACACGCCACAACACTTTGTCTGTTCCGTTTGTACTCATCATATAAAAAAACACGATCAAAATCTACATGCTGAAAACAACAGTAAACTTGTGTTAGACAAGGCGACGTTTGTGTACGTTTAGCAATACCAACATTTAAGTAATCACAGTACCATGCAATGTGTTTAAGAATGCGGTAAACACAGGGATTTGAACAAAATATTTTTATTAGCAAGTATTCTATTATAGGAAGTTTACACTCAACCAATGCGTTTTACCGCATCTACATGTGCATTGTTAGTGTATTTGGATAAACCTGTTGTTTTACACTAAGCTCTTCCGATATTTGCCTCAATTTTCTTGCTTCGAATACCAACGTGTTATTTAAGCATGAGTATTCAAGCCTGTAGATAACATGAATATACTAATACCGTTGAACCTTAGATAGAAAATGAAGAGGTTTCAGAGTTTTATTCGACAGATCACTTTTAAACTTCTTCAACTAATACCCTAACTCTATCAACGTTAGTTGCAAGCGCTCAACGAATTTAACGATTAGTATTATGTTTAAATGATAATTTCTTCTCTATTTTACGCAAGCTTGCCTCGTGGCCACATGTAAGATTATATTTTTGATAGCCTTATTTCAAAGTAAATGTTTCTTATTTTTGGAAAAATTAGTTTACATGATTTGTTCAAACATTTGTTACGAACCTTTATATAATTTGAACAGTTACATAAAATTGTTCCCATCGATCGATAAAGTATGTGCTCGACGAAAATTCGCAAACCAAAATTGTATTTTCAAGTTGAGGTAAATTTGTAATATTGGGAGCACTTGCGCAATTGATACCAGATATCCCGGAAACATTTGCTTGTGCAGCGAAACTCTAGAAAATGTCATAAGCATTTGGAGTGATACTCCAAATGACCAGGATGGCAGTTTGCTTGGAATGATAGTATTTTTGGGTTTATGCTAAGTTTCTGATTTATTGCGGACTCAAAGGAGATGATCTATATCCGTGTGGAATTTC
>JACCGJ010010086.1:0-49422 GCA_013407085.1 Atriophallophorus winterbourni
TGATCGCATGATGTTGAGTATATAACCAGTCGACGGCGAAGAATAAGATCTTTCCGATGACGTTAATCCCTTTGAGGACTCGGCGAGTATTAACAGGGTTGCACTCGTAGATCCAATTTGGAAAATCACGAGAAATCCGAATTTGCTCGTATTATCGAATACCGCTACGAGAGTGGTATATCCAGAAAGATGTCTTTGAGCGGAGTTGAACAAGGTATAAAATATCCGCGTACGTGTAAGTGTAAGAACAGTATATCCTGATAATCAATAGCTCAAAATAATGCGACCGCACGGCACGTATAGGACCACAATACGTTTTGTGTTAACCCGGTCGAAAGAAAACAAAAAAGGTTTTTCAACAGTACCGTTTGTAAATAAACCATTGAACAAGTTCGAGGGTTTCCCCAAATAATCACATCTATTTAGAAGTTTTCTGGCATCTAGAAGCTCTAAATTTTTGAATGGTATAAAGTTGTCCATCTTACAAATTATTCATTAGCATGCTTTACCTTCACAAAACACCCCATTTTACATTCAAGATTATTAATCTCAGTGTTCTTATCGCCCAAGTAATACCACAAATAATATCACATATGTTATACCAGAATTTTCGTCTTAAAACGAGTATTTCATGCATTTCTCAAAGGAATTTTGTTCGTTTCTTGATCTTATTCATAATGTTTCCCGCTGAGCTCATGATGTTGCACACTGTGAAACTAGCCTATTACTGGCCGTCATAAATATTCTGAAATGTCGCTTCCTGATGTATAATTGCATAAAATCTATGTCGCTCGTACGATATGCGTGCCATACTTGTTGCTAGTTATTTAGAATTCATTCATTTACCAACTTTTGAATATTCTTCTAGTGGAAAATATTTTACGAATCAAACATTTTAGTTCCTTCTTTGCTTCTCTACTTCCACCAAAGTTCGGATGAATTTTCTGTGACCAGAATGATGAACATTGTGTTATTCCAATCAAAGCTGAAAAATATGGATTTGGCAGAATATTCATTTGCATGCTTTTCCGTCACACCCTATGACTGGTTTCGTGCTGTTTGCACTTATCGGGTAAGGACAGTATGAACAGGATCCGCATTAGCTTGAAACGGTGGAGGAATGGTAAACATTTAGCGCTTGTATGCTACTGTTGGATGAGGTTGTTACGACCAACCTGTTTAATCACGTGTCGATGGAAGCGACGAAGAATTGTCGCTTGAGTACAATAACGCTCGACAAGTATCATGTGATAGTTAGCTTCGATATAAGCGGCTTATTTACGACTGAGTACACCACACGCGCTCTACAATGAGCAACAAAAGCACTTAATTCGGACAGATAGTTCAAACTTGAGTGTACAGCAAATCGTCAACGGTATAGCGATTCGTCTAAATATGAATCACTTTTTGTTCAATGGACTGTTATACAATCAGAAGGCAAGTTTAGCGATGTGTTCACCTATTTCCAAGTGTCAGCGAATATATACATGGAGCATTTTGATTATTTAGATCTAAAAACTGAAGCTCTACAGCCAAAAATATTGTGGCGTTACGTCGCTGAAACATTTGTCATCATAAAACGCGGCAGATTGGAAGCAGCTGGACAACTTGGATTCCAAAATTCAAGTTACAAAGAAGATTGAGTCGACAGAAGGACACTTCCATTCTTGGATGTCGCGTGCGAAAGCAGAATGGTAAAGTATGCATTACGGTCTGTTGCATGACATGCGGTCTTGAGGTACTAATCAGCGCACTCTTAATGATTATTTAATTCAGTTTAGAAATCACTGTTTTACAAAGTTGAACACTTTAGCAGCGATGCCACGGATAAAAAGCAAGCACATCACGAAGTTATTCGTCCGCTTGCTGATCACTGTTACCCTAAGAGCCTAATTTAACGCACACTAAATACCTGGGTTAAATACCCAGCACCCAAAATCTGACAACGTTTCCCGTGCAGCAGTTTCTATACGATAGTTTAAGGAAGCGTCTGAGGGGAAAAGTCGAATCTTGAATAACACAAGTATACGAGTAACGTATAAAAGGTGTAGAACGCTCCGATCCTTATTATCGCATCTCAAGGATATGACATCTTCAGGCGCGCGTCGAATTGCTAATATAAAATCAACTCCAAGGGTTGCACAGGAGTATATATCGGGCAAACATTAAGCGAAGTCGGTACTAGGATAAGTGAACACAAAAATCGAATCAGTAACAGCTACACAGTTCCAGTTAATATCAATCTTTGATCAGAGATTCAGCACTAAATTAACACATGCTGGACACAGCTCACAAAGTTGATTTTGATAACGAAAAAGTAATAAGGAGGTAAAACCAATCATAGAACGAATTCACGCTGAGGCGGTTGAGATAACAAAGGTTGGTAGGAATGCATTCAATAAGTTGGATGGGGCGGATATCTCCACAATCTAGCGTCCGGTTCTGCAGCGAATAAACATTAACGTTCGAGACCCCTAGTGTGCACACCGATTACCCAATCGAGCTAAACTCTCAGCAGAAGTCATTCACACCCGCCAAGACCAAAACAACCGAGGGATTATACGGCACGTTGGGTCGGTGGGGTGTCAGTTGATATTGATCGCGCCTGACATTCTTAACGAACGCAGCACTTACCGTGGCCTCAACAGTTCTTGACCAGTTCAAGATTCGTCAGTTGAATAAAATTTGAGATTGATATTTGTTCCTATGGACACCATTGGTCCGAAGAAGCTCAAGAGTCAGAAGCGAAAACTTATGAAAAATCTGTTCTCGCCGATTCATTACAAACTTTATTTTTCAATATTATGATTCCCCGATCGGTCACGGTCATTTTCCATTACAATGTTTTTTTATATTTAAGAATAAACTTTATATCGTAAGTGTATTGAGTGGTTAATTTATTATTTAGCATCCAAATATGTTTGATTTCTAGACATTAATCTCCGAATATTTCTATTATCAATCACTATTATCCATTGCGTTTCGAAATTAATCTTAACAAATGGATTAAATCTTTTCAAATGTTTTTACTCGAATATTTTAGTTCGACATTACAAAATGAATATCATTTAAACGGCTATCTATGTGCGAACAAAATAACCTACAACTGAAATCTCAGCATAATTTTCTATAGCTTTAAACACCATGGTTAGATTTGCGTACAGTTTAAAAAATAATTCATATATCCAAGGTTATCCAATGATTTTAATGGTATAAAAAGCAACAAGCTTAACAAAAACCATAGGATGGTAAAAATTGAAATTTTTATTCACATATTACCTCTATGTCCTACCATATCGTTTGGTTGCAGAGTTGAGGCATGCGATGCTAAAATCTGTGTAAAATAAAGTTCGATTTATTTCCAAGTGTAAACGACGTACGATTAGGAACTTATCAATCTTCTGGAGCATTGAGAAATCAAAATTATTTTCATTCTGAAAGTTATTTACCGAAATTGAAATGAGTTTACGGTGAAAGTTGACCAAAGGTTTCTTAACCTAATTTATCACAAAACTTTTGTTCAATGTATAAAGATGTTCATTCGATTGATTTCAGTGAAATAAATAAAAAACATTACTAGCATAAACAAAATAGATAATTCCCATAAATTTTCACCACACAAGCGCCACGACCGGTGGTATAAAAGCGCTATTTTTGTTTACTATCATGAATTATTATCTAGCGAATCTCTCTGATTATCGTAAAAGCAAAGTTTCGGTCTTAAAGCCGTCAATTCTTTACAGAACTGACAGTTTTCTTTCACACATTTGTTACGTTTTGTTAATTGGTATATATAAAAATGAATACGCAGCATTATGAAATGTCGACAGACACAACTAAAGAGCTTGTGAACGGAATAAAGATTTATAGAAATGTGTGAACTTTTACAAAATTGCAAATTCACATGAGCTCACTTCTGAATCTACTCATATCCCGAAGTACCTCTCGAGCGAAATTTGTTGCTGGAGGATTCAGAAAAAATTAACCTTATTCGGATGCAACATTTTTCGAAATACTACGTTCAAAAGATTTATCATCGTATGCTAATAGAAAAAGTATTATTGTTTTGCTTGCCAGCATTAATCCCATGAACCTATGCATATTGTATATTTAAATTTTCGCTCTCACGGTTTTCAACGGGCATCTGATTAAATACGAACTGTGAGTATTAGCTATTGAATAATAAAAATGCATTTGCATACTAAAAGATTTCTGAAAACTAAAGGTTTAAAATACGTAAAAAGCTGTTCTTTTTCGGTAAAATCATATTAGAGAATTGAAATCATGTTCAGTTTATTGAAAGTTAATAATGTATTGCAAAAGATTCGTGTGAAAGTAAGCTACGATTTTCAGAATCTAATTTACGAAATCATTTCAAATTATGTGCAATGTTTAAGAACTCTGACAAAAAATATAAACATGGAGAAATCCAATGTTACCATCTCCGAAGGGATTGCAAATCAAGATGCTGAAAAAATAAAGTAAAATTGTTCTTATTTTGACCATAAAAGCTGCATAAAGTTTTGCGTTTATATAATATTCTCATCTATTTGATTGATACGTTTGGTTGGTTGATGGAATGTTATTTTGTGCTTAGTAGTGAATGAAATGTTTAGCCTATACTTATTGACTTTTTATCTAATGCAAGAACAACAATGTTCTGTATGTCATATTTGATTAGGCGAATATGACCGTCATATTACACATGTTTAAGGATGGTCGGATTGCTCTGTTGTTTTTATCCTTTTACGACTCTAAAGACTTATTTTCCTTTTCAGAAGCACGGAGCGTCAGAAATGTTATTGCGAAATGTTTGTGATAGAGAATGCACAAGATAAACAGTGTTAGTCAAGAGATCCCGAGTGATATTCACTACGCAATCCACCTGCGAAACTTTCTTCGATGAATATCACAACCACGGAATATTGCAGTTTGCAGTAGTATTATATTGAACGATTTTATTGTGCGGCTGTCCGAAAAAAGGAGTAGATCTAATAATTCATCTATCAAACTAAATGCAATTCGGCATGCTCAGCCTTAAGGGTATAATGTTTCGAAAATTCCGATTGAAATTTTTCTTAGGAATTTTTCTTACGAGATCTTCCGATAAATCAGAGCAAAGCGATAAACTTCGATGGCAATTACACTCGAAAACACCTGTTCTCTTTGGATTTGCATATAACTAAGCTTTTTGTGAGTGATTCATTTTATTATGGGTCATGGACTTTTGGAAAATTGTGTTGTTATTGTGTGTTGTAATCATTATGAATAAGGCAATGAATATTTAAATGTTTGGCTACAGAATTGCCGTAGTTAAAGTTTCGGTAATAAACGTGGGCGTGTTAAATTTCTGATCGAGTATTTTTGAGATTGGCTTGGTAACATAACAAACGTTAGGAATGAAAACGCAATATGATTTGGGTTAAAAACTGATCAAACTTTCTTGTAAAATAAGATCGTAGACAATTTCGCAACTAATACAGGTCTAAATATTACAGCTGGGTATATAGTGCTGACTAATTGATAAACAAGTTGAGATCGTAAAATAGATGAACTTCAACGCCATTGTTTGACAACTCTATTCCACAACCTGTGTCCACACACATAGAGATGCGGCTAAACCCATGAGCATGAAGCGAATATGATTATTTACACGCATTTGCATCATTACCCTTGTTGCGCGTGTGATAGATATGCATGAAATTATGGATATTTTTAATCGATAAACACATATTTGCATTATGGTTTGCGGCTACTCATCAGTACCAAGTCATTCGATATATTCACAAAGTTTATCACAACGGTCCACTTTGGAAGCACTGGACTCGAGTTTCGCTCTTATTTGAGCTCATCAGCAGTGCATATCCTGTCTCGGGTCTGACTCGAATCCAGGACCTTCACAATCGTAGTCTCACGCCTTACAGCCTGTGCTACCGTCCCATGTTTATCCAGACTGGCACATTTGAGTAGCGTCGTATGCGCAACTAGTCGAGAAGGCGCCAGCAACATCTGTTATTCATAGTGCATAAAGCGACCAAGATCCAACAAAACCTCTATAAATACAAAATGTCCCTATAACACATGCAAACTGTTTTGTTGCTCAAAATTATTTCTTGTTAACCCACTTATTGATGAGAACGCTCGCATGGATTCCTTTCCGTTCAAGTTGTTGTTGTTGTTGTTGTCGACCATCGATGTACATCACAATCGCGTGAATGTTCATGTTCTGCAGCTTTTGGGATGACTAAACAGTCCGATTCGGGAGGATCCATCTCTCCCGCAGCGCTGGCAACGAAAGTCAGAACTCGGTTGTATTGCATCAGTTGCACGCCTTCGGCGTGATCTGCGTTCAGCAGCTAAGAGCTGTATCTGCTCATCTCCAGCTTGCAGACGACGCTTTACACAATGCATCCAATGTGCGCGGTCAAGAAAAAGATTTTCTCAACTCGCTGGTTCAATGCCAAGCGCTTTCATATTTCTTTTGCAAACGTCTTTGTACCGCAAGTGCGGTCAGCCCAATGGCCGACTTTCTAATTGCAACTCACCATAGAGTAGAGCTTCCAGAATACGACCATTTTCCATTCTGTAGACATGACCAAGCCACGTCAGGCGGCGCTGTCCCAATAGGGTGAACATGCTCTGTAGCCCAGCTTTTGAATGCACTTCAGCGTTAATCACTCTGTCCATCCACGATATGTTCAATATAAGACGGATGCTTCGTAGATGGAAAGCATTCAGCTTCCCTTCGTGGCTTGCGTGTGTGGTCCAGGTTTTACTGCCGTACAGTAAAGAATTTAGTACGCACACGCTGTATACCATCATCTTAGTTCTTACAATCAGCTAGCAACTACCCCAAACACAAGAGTTTAATCGAGACAAAAATTACAGCTGCTCTGCCGATCCGCTTATCTATCTCCGTGTCTAGCGAGAGGTTATCCGCAATGGTTGAACCAAGGTATGTGAACTGATGTACTGAATCAAGCTGACAGTTTCCAACAGTTATGATTGGGGGCGATACAATCCCTTGACTGTGGTCTTGATCATGTTGATTGCTAACCAATAGTTTTTACATTCCGACGAAAAACAGTCCATTAGCGACTGTAGGTTCTCTTGGGAGTGAGCAATAAAGGCTGCATCGTCGGCAAACAACAGGTCACGGATTATCACATCCCGTACTTCGGTTCGTGCTCTCAACCGGTTCAGGTTGAAAAGCTTACCATCACTTCGCGTGCGTATGTAAATGCCTTTTGTTCTCGTCCTAAAAGCGTGCTTCAGAAGCAGAGCAAAGAAAATACCGAACAGCGTGGGAGCAAGAATACACCCTTGTTTGACGCCTCGGCGAATTTCAAATGCTTCTGAACTGCAACCGTTGAAATGGACTGAGCCTTTCATGCCTGAGTGGAACGAAATAACGAGTCTGAGCAGCCTTAGGGGGCAGCCTATCAGATCAAGCATTTTGAAAAGACCCTCGCTGCTGACGTAGCCAATTACCTTAGTTAAATCAATAAAAACAGCGTATAATGGCATACGCTGTTCCCGACATTTTTCTTGAAGTTGTCTCAGAGAGAAGATCATGTCAACGGTTGATCTTCCCTTGCGGAAGCCACATTGAGATTTGGAGTAAATTCTATCAGCTGAAACTTGCAGCCGGATCTGCAAGACTTTAGCAAACAATTTGCCTAAAACATTCAGAAGGGAGATTCCTCTGTAATTGTTGCAGTCGCCTCTGTCACAATTATTCTTAAATAGCGTGATGAACTTTGTGTGTTGCATCTCTTGCGGGACACACTCCTCCTGCCAGCACTGAAGAAGCAAATGGTGAAGAGGTTGATGAGCTCAGGTGGAATTCCATCGTCACCAGGGGCCTTCCCATTCGCTAAGCGTTCGATTGCCCTATAAAGCTCATCGAGAGTATGGTGAGTATTCGATAGTCGGTAACCGCTTGACATTTTCAAGTACATGTGGTAAAACCGTACTGTCTCCAGTATAGAGAGAGGAGAAGTGCTCTACCCATCTTTCCATCTGCTGAGTTTTGTCCACAATCGGGTCAACAGATACAGACTTAATGTTTGTTTGGACCAATGGCTCTCTTGATCTCATCATACATACCGTGATAATTTCCAGTATCCGCAGCTTTTTGGATACTAAGTCTAATTTCTGTCCAATAGTCATTTGCATATCGCCTCGCAGTCTGTTGAACCTTATTTCTAACTGCTCTTAAAAGTTGTAAGTTTTCATCTGTCGGCATACCTGTGGACCTCAATAATGCTGACCGTTTCTCATACAACACAGCAGTCATCAGAGAAGCGTTTGCTTCGAACCAGTCGCTCGTTCTAGTTTTCTTCGGACCGAAAATGGAAAGTGCGACTCGGCATATGCAGCTTTTTATCTATTCCCAGTTTTCTGAAGCCGATTCAAGTGGGGTTGTCTTGCTGAACTCGGCTATGAAGGCTTTTAAAATCGCGCAGCTAGATTAGGTTCGCACATGCGGGTGACGTGAATCCTAGGCTTACCAGACAATTTAGTGCTGTGAAATCTCGTGTCATGAAGCTTCAGTTTTGCACAGACCAGTGAATTATCAGTGTCACAGTCTGTGCTTTGATATGATCTGGTGAGAAGTACGCTTCCTATATTAGTGCGCCTTACAAGAATAAGATCAAGCTGATGCCAATGCTTAGAGAGAGGATGTTTCCAAGAGACCTTATGCTGTGGTTTTGTTTGAAAGAAAGTGTTACTGACACAAAGACTGAACTGTGTGCATAATTCTGAAAGGCGTTGTACATTTTCATTGGTTTTACCTACACCGAACATTCTGCGACAGTTTGCCAACACACGTAATCTGCACTAACTCTAGCATTAAAATCACCCAATACCACCACACAGTTTCTTTGTGGCACGTTTTTGAGGACTGTTGCGATGTTGTGATAAAGAGCGTCTTTTTCAGCAGGCGTCACAGAGAGCGTCGGTGCATAAACGTTTACTAACGTAATGATACCAGTAATCCACTTCAGATTTAGAGTCCAAATCCGTTTGCTCCCGCTGCTGCTCGGTTTTGTTGCTTTTAGTAGGTCGTTTCGAACGTCAAACCCAAATTTATAACGTCGAGGCTCATCCGAACCCCTTCCTTTCTAAAAAATGTGTAATCTCTTTCTGTTAGTATACTAGTGTCTGGTAATCTCGTCTCTTGTAGGGCAGTCACGTCGAAATTCAGTCTCATTAGCTCATTGTCAGTGACAGCAGATTTTTTTACGCCTCTGATATTCGAGACGCCGTCATGAAATCCAGGAAGGGTTGGCGATGGGTTCACCGATATCTCCAGTACTTGCGAACATAAATATGCAGCATTTCGAGAACAATGCCTAAAACAATGAAAGGATAAAGCCGACATTGTGATGGCGCTATGTTGATGACACATTTGTTATCATCGAGCGAGATCAGTTAGAGGCCTTCTTCAAATATTTAAATGAAATAGACCCATGTATTACTGTCACAAAGGAAGTGGAATCCTGCACAGGCAAACTTTCATTTTTGGACTGCTTAGCACACGATGTAGACGGGGAAATAAAAACTTCTGTCTATCGGAAACCTATCGATACAGATGCTGTACTACAATACACTTCCGCTCATCCAAGACAGGTCTTTAGTTCCATAGCTTGTTCCATTTTCCATAAGATAGAACACCTGTGCAGCGACGAAATAGAACGAAAACAGGAGCACCTTGAAGCGAGCCAAAGGCTCATAGACCAATGTTACCCCAAAAATTTTGTAAAACGCCAATTGATGAAGGTAAAATACACATCAAAAAATCGGAGAAAAATTGGCGGGATACAGTTTGTATACAGTATGTAAAATGCATATCTGAAGCGATACGTAGAATCTTGAACCAGGCGGCCATAAGCGTAACTAATAAGAGAGGGAAAACTATCCGTTCGGTTCTGATGCACCTCGTGTATAAAACACCTCTATCTAACGTTAAGAACAGCATCTACAGAATCAACTGGAAGGACTGTTCGGGTGTTTATATAGGGCAGACCTCCAGGGAAATTCTCACTATAATCGATAAACACCGAAAGCGTGTCTGGAGACAGCCCCGCGATGCGAAGGAATATCTGATCCTTATTCGTGATTCTGCCTTGGCGAAGCACGGATCGACGGGCCAGAGCGTCGATCTAGACAATGTGACAATATTGAGACGCGGTATTAAACCATATAGCGAACGCCTACGTGCGGAGGCGGTCGAAATTGCCAAACAGGTCGACTGGCGGTCAATAATGGGGGATGTGGCAGAAATCTCCGCAATCTGGCGCTCGGCACTGATGCGAATGTAAATAGTTTTTATTCACCTTATACCTACTAGTTAATTAGATTTTTGTTTTTCTTCAAAAATAGCCTTATCGGCGTATGTGGGCAGCTGTGTCAACTGACCTTGACCGTATTCACTTGTATCAGATTAATGTGGATACACACTGTGAGGAAAATGGACCACTGATCCTGGTCATTCCCACGAGATGTGACACACTGTATTTGTACTATAGGCTGTTTAGCGGTTAGCTCAAATAAGTGGTGGTGGGTTGACTACTACATAATCATGTACCCTGTCCTGACTATCACCCTTGGTCTGACGAATCTTCGGTGTCAGACATGAAACGTTACCCAAAAACTACTCTAACCGATTGCACTCAAATTTCCTGCCATTATGAATAAACGATCAGCCCCAAACATATTCCATTCGATTATAATATTCCAATCAAAACTGAAAAATATGGATTTTGCACGTTTTCAAATTGGCACAAAATGCATTCGAAGCCTATTTAGTTCTTTTCACTATTTGTTTTTTTATTATTCCACCTCAATGGCGCTATTATGCAATATTGCACCACATTTTGGAGGAATTCGAAATTTCATCAACACAAAATGCAGTGGTAGGTCGAAAGATGATGCCTCGCGTGATGTTGTCTAGATATAAGTAATGTATTTCATTGTGCACAACGTTGTCTCTCGGCCCTCGAACTTCCAGACAAAATGAGAATTTCATTCTTCATTTTTTCAAAACAATGATATGAGACGATTTTAGTCAGAACACAGTACACGCCACCTGGCTGGAGTACACAATGCCAAAACTACACACGCGACACGTATTCTATATCAAAGTATCAGCTAAACTATCATCGGATCTTTTTATAACCTTTAGTTCCCTTGGTTCAAAATATATTCCATAAAACTCCTACAGTCAGAAGCCATTGGAATTATCATAATTTGATCAATACTATAGATTGTGAAATGCTATGATCCAGCTGGTCAATTTCAGTTATTGTAGTGAAAATTTTGTTTAATCTTGATTACCTAACACCTAAAAGGTACCATACATTTATCATGAAAAACGTCCTACAAAGTTTTACTGGTGTAGTCGATTATCCTTTCGTCTAATTTAAGCTTAACTTCATAAATTGTAATGGTTCTTTATTGAAATGCATCAGAGTTTGCACGCACCATACAATTTGAGGCATTAAAAACAATGTTATGCAAATGACTTGGTTATATTAATTAAGACATCCACAAATATAAAACACATTTGCATACATCTCCTTCACACAAAACACCCCACGACCGGTTTCGTGCTGATTACACTCATCAGGTATGGACAGTAGGATCAGGATCCACATGCGCTTGAAACAGTAATAGAATGGTAAACAAGTTGCGCTTGTATGCCAATGTTGGGTAAGGTTGGTACGACCAACCTGTTCAATCACATGAGCCCGCACTCATGTAAACTGGGTTTAAAACCCATGACCATAAATATAAAATACATTTGCATGCATCTCATTCACACAAAACACCCCACGACCGGCTTCGTGGTGTTTGCACTCATCAGGTAGGGACAGTAGGATCAGGATCAGCATGCGCTCGAAACAGTGGAAGAATGATAAACAAGTTGCACTTGTATGCCACTGTTGGGTAAGGTTGGTACAACCAACCTGTTCAATCACATGAGCCCACACTCATGTAAACTGGGTTCAAAACCCATGACCATAAATATAAAACACATTTGCATGCACCTCCTTCACACAAAACACCTCACGACCGGTTTCGTGGTGTTTGCACTCATCAGGTAGGGACAGTAGGATCAGGATCCGCATGCGCTTGAAACAGTGAAAGAATGGTAAACAAGTTGCGCTTGTATGCCACTGTTGGGTAAGGTTGGTACGACCAACCTGTTCAATCACATGAGCCCACACTCGTGTAAACTGACATCCACTTTCTTAGCTCACGTGTTAATTAACTTTCGAATTTCTTAATTTTGCCTGATTTTTATGGTTTAATAATTCAGGCTGAACATGACGCCTATTTTGAACTTAGTTTCGAAAGAGACGACAAAAACCGTCGTTCGAATCATATTTATCTATTGCATTATTACGTTCACACATTGAAGTCATATATCAAATGCTGTTAGGTACACCAATATTCGGCTAATCCATACATACTGATCTTCTTGAGTGAGTTTACAGCCGGGACGTCAGCACAGTAGAAAAAACGAAAAAATCAAGCTGCTTTTATCAATCTGGAATAATATCTATACTTTCATACTTCTCAAGACCACATACATACTAATCAAGTGAGGAGAGTACGACCAGGATTCGCCTGCAATAAATCTGTCTTGTCGAGGTATGAGATACATGTATTTGCTGTCACTTTTCGATGAGTGAAAACAGCACGAAACCTGCTGTGGTGTAAATGTAAACGATATGCATGCATGTAAAACTTTCTATCTATATACATTTTGGAAAAATATGGTGTTGATTTAATAAGACAGCTGAATGCTGGCCATATTTCGGTTATTGCTTTCTTACATTTAGATGTTTGACAATCAATTTACGTGATTATAAGCATTAAAGAGGTTTTGTAAGTGATGCGTCTGATTGCATGAACACAGGTGCTAAATATCACCATAGTGTTACAACATAAAGTGCAATATTACAAAACGTTCATTCATACAATACCTTTAATCAGAAAATGTTATGAAGCTAATATGTCAGGTAAGCTCAGCAAATCGAATAGCAAATAACGATTATTGAAACCGAAGAGTCAGTTGGGTGCAAATAGCATCTTAACGTCTGCGTCATAGGCAGGCACTATTCTGATCAACGTCAAGCCTTATAAGAAAATAACAAAGGCACATTTTATTGCTCAAGCTGGTTGAATCAAGGCATTTAGAGATTTCGTTCCAATCGCTTCTGATAAAATAAGAGCGGTGGACAGATTTTGATCGCCACTGCCTCAGATGTTTTCAAAGTATTCCAGCTAAGTTTTCATGACAGGTTTGGGAACCATGTAAACGACAGATTACGCACTTACACGGGTCACCGGTTGAAACCAGAAGATGCGTTCTCTGTCGTTTAGATATCTCCCAAAACAAGTCACAAAGACTTATCTGAAACATTTTGAGAACGGCTGATACAATAGCGATGAAAATCTATCGACGGAAGTTATTTTTCTATAAGCCGTTGAATCGTAAGCTCTCATTGCCATGGTCAACATCGATATCGATCGAACCAGCTTTCGCAATAAAATGTGATATTAATGTTTGATTTTGTTCATGGTTTGATATTGATGAGATTCATTTTGCAGGTATTTTAGAGCTGGATGTGTAATAGCGGTAATAAAATAGTATTTTGTTGTGTAGTTATCCCGCATTTAAAATTAATTATTGGAATCAACCACTTTTACCAGATCAGATATCGTGAATGTGAATTAATGTGAGTATTCTTGCGGAATACTCATCAGTCAATAATAATCGTTTTGTTACATAACTCCGAATCAATTCCTGGTATGAATTTTGTAAATTATTTAGCTGTTCACAGCGTGCTTCTGTAAAGGGAAATAAGTCTCCATCGACGTAATAAGGTAACAACCATCAGCGCAATCCGTCTAGCCTTAAACATGACTTTTATTTTAGGCTAATCAAATATGGTCTATAGTGCATTGTTGTTCTTGCAAAGCTGTTACCAATATTTTGGGTTGTATAGTACGTCCTTGTTAGATACCACAGCGATTCTAGGACGTCTCGTAGATCGAAATTTACTGATCATTTTTAAGCTGTGCCATTAAAATATAATTAATAAATTAATAAAAAAAACAATTGTGTACATATGCTAAACTGCGTGTTTCACTCGGTGATTGCTGTAGTTGTATGATAAATTTAAAGCAATTATCTGTAATCATTCATATATTCAAATTAGGACATGTAATTTACAATCTAATTTCAATCAAAATGTCATTCATTTTCAAAAATGGTGGCAAATTAGGTTCAGGGTAAATCATTAATTATGATCGTCACGGCAATGCTAGAACAGAGTAGAGTAAATGGAAAAAATCAGCCAGGAATATCCAATGAAGAATGTATAATCTCACATCCATGTTGTTATCAATATGGTGGATTTACATGTGCTCGGTGCAAAAATTGAAAAGTTCCTACGCACACTGCAACACCGCGAACTCTCGCAATTTGTACTTCACTTCCGAATATCTTTTGCGTAATTTTTAACAGTCCTACCGATGCACACTCATCAATTCAACCGAGAAAGCAGGCAAATCGACGCAGAATTTCAAATCCCCAGTGGCTGTAAAACATGTAATTCTTTAAAATCGTTGTTCTGCGACAGCGTATTGCGTTGAAATACCGCAAAATGCATCTTAAATGCGAGCACAATAGAAATAGTTTGCTCAAGATGGAAGTTGCTATTGAAAGTAAATAAGAAGTGTAACTTATAACCAATAAACTTAAGACTTGATAGAAATAAAATTTGCATAAATCCGTAATATCATTAAATACGCTTCCGAATAGATAATGACGAATTTGCTCATTCGATTTGCCTTACTTTCTCCGTCAAAACTGATTCTAAGGCTATAAATAATAATTATTATTATTATGTATAAAACCCGTGTCAGGTAGGCACAGTACTAGCAGGATCTGCATTCGCGTTTTAGAAGTTTATATTTTATATTCAATTTAGGCAGTTCCTTCTAGTAGCCTGAGTCCAAATTGTATAATATTCTTATTTGTGCGAAACACGTTTAAATATTTCTGATTTTCTGAATAGACAAGGTTTAAAATCTTTGTTACAAAGAGCCATGTTTGATGTATAAAACCACGAAAGCCTCTTGATAAGTTTAATATGTTATCATTTTTTTTCTTTAATTCCGCGTTCTTTCGAATGTTTTCATATATCACAGTCATATGATTACTCATTTGCGGACTATTCGAGCCACAAGAGGGATGTTGTCTCCTTTTTGCTAAGCACACGATAAAATTCCACAATGAGAAAGAAAGAGCATAGACTCAACCAACCAAACGTATCACTCAAATAGAGGTGAATACTATATAAACTGAATTTTTTATGCAGCTTCATGGTCAAAATGAGAACAATTTTACTTTATTTTGTCAGCATCTTGATTTGCAATCCATTAGGAGATGGTAACTTTGGATTACTCCATGTTTATATTTTTTGTCACAGTTCTCAAACATTGCACATAATTTGAAATGATTTCATAAATTAATAGTGGCATAAGATTCTCAGAATCGTATCACATTTTCACACGAAATATTTGCAATAGATTGGTAAATTTAAAAAACTGAACTTGATTTCAATTATATAATATGATCTTACCTAAATAAGAACAGCTTTTCGCATGAGGTAATGTGTTTCTCACACCACTACCGGTTTCTGGCTGTTTGCCGTCATCACGTGGAGAAAATAAGATTAGGTTCAGTAAGACTTGAATCAGTGGATAAATGGTAAACAAAGTTTCAATTGAGTGCTTGACTAACAATCACTTTGTGATTCTGTGTTTGAACATCGTTGTTCGTTGTACAAACCCTATGTAACGGTGCCATTCAAGCATAACTTTATTCATTACTTATCCACTGTTTCAAAGCTCACTGAAACTAGTCTTACAGTCTCAACCCGATGACGGCAAACAGCCAGTAACCGGTAGTGGCGTGTAAGTGCGGGGGATGTGAGCAACACATTGTTTTGGTCACCCATAAGCGCCTTGTGTGCTTGACCCAGAATCACTTTGTAGTTTTCACATAATGTACACCTTCATTTTTCATATGTGCTAATGCTTTTTCTTTACTAAATACCTCAAACTCATATTTCGCATTTAATCGGATTCCAGTAAAAATGGTTGGGGGCGAAAATGTAAACATAAATATGAGAATGTTCATAGGTTTAATGCTTGAAAAAAGAACTATTTTGAGCAGAATATTGCTTTTGTAATAAGCACACGATGATAAAACTTTTGTATGTAGTATTTCGGAAAATTTCGCATCCGAAATGTATTAATATATTTTCTGAATCTTTCAGCAAACGTTTTCATCAAACAGGTACTTCCGGATCTAAGTACATTCAGAGGTGAGATTATGTGATTTGCGATTTTGTAAAAGCTCATATATATATATATATATATATATATATATATATATATAACAAAACTCTCGTTAAAACACCTAGCAAATGTGTTAAGTAAAATAGGCAGTCATGTAAAGAATTCACGACCGTAAGGCTAAAACTTTACGAGTACGATAATCAGAGATTTTCGTTAGATAACAATTTATGCTAACAATTTTTATATTTTATTTCACCGAATTCATGCAAAATGAACATCATTATACATTTTATAAATGTTTCGTAATGAATGAGGTATAGAAATTTTTCGTAAACTTTCAACTTAAACGTATTTCATTATCGTTAAATAACTATTAAAATGAAAATTATTTTTATTTCTCAATGCCTGATAAGATTGAAAAAAATTCACAGCCGTAGGTCGTTGACAAGTTGATCACTCGGAAATACATTAAACTTTATTTTACTCATATTTCAGCATCACATGCCTCAAGTCTGTATCCAAACGACATGGGAGGACTCACAGGTAATATGGGAAAAATAATTAGCACTATATATATTTCATGGTGTACTCAAATCGAACCAGGGTGTTTAAAGCGGTATTTAAAAATTATAATGGTGAGATTTTATTTGGTATGGACGAACGTTAGATGAGCGTTTAAATGATGTTCATTTTGTAATGTCGTTCTGATAAATTGGAATAAAACAATGCCCGTCAAATTTATTCGGTATTAGCTTACACTGTATCTGATGGGAAGACCTGACAAAGAGATCAGATCGGTTGTACGACCATAACAGATGTTGCTGGCTCTTTCTCAACTGGTCGGGCATATGACGCTACTCAAATGTGCCAGTCTGTAAAAACATTCTCGAAGGCTTAATCGCGATTGGCCAAACAGTGAAAGGTAGCACAGGCCGTGAGGAGTGAGACTACAATGGTGATGGTCGTTGGTTCGAATCTCACTCGAGACAGGATATGCACTGCTGATGAGCTCAAATAAGAGCGAAACTCCAGTCCAGTGCTTCCAATGTTTACCGTTGTGATAAACTTGTAATTATTTCGAAACACTTAGTACTGATTAGGTAGTCGCAAAACACTTTTGAGAATATATTATTGAATTGCTAAAATTGATTTCAACTTGCAATAGAAAGTAACGAGGGCTAATAGAAATATTCGGAGATTTAAGTCTAGAAATCAAACATATTTGGATGTTTAATGACATAGTGACCACTCAATATCCTTACAATAAAAAGTTAATTCTAAAATATGATAAACAAATTTCGATTGCGTTGTTTTAAAAAACAGAACAATTTTCGACTGTTTTTGAACTTATATATATATATATATATATATATATATATATATAACAAAACTCTCATTAAAACACGTACCAAATGTGTTAAGTAAAATAGGCAGTCATGTAAAGAATTCACGACCGTAAGGCTAAAACTTTACGAGTACGATAATCAGAGAGTTTCGTTTGATAACAATTTATGCTATCGATGTTTGTATTTTATTTCACCGAATTCATGCAAAATGAACATCATTATACATTTTATAAATGTTTTGTAATGAATGAGGTATAGAAACTTTTCGTAAACTTTCAACTTAAACGTATTTCAATATCGGTAAATAACTTTTGAAATGAAAATTATTTTGATTTCTCAATGCCTGATATGATTGGAAAAAAATCACAGCCGTATGTCGTTGACAAGTAGATCACTTGGAAATACATTAAACTTTATTTTACTCATATTTCAGCATCGCATGCCTCAAGTCTGTATCCAAACGACATGGGAGGACTCACAGGTAATATGGGAAAAATAATTAGGACTATATATATTTCATACTGTACTCAAATCGAACCAGGGTGTTTAAAGCTTTATTTATAAATGATAATGGTGAGATTTTATTTGGTATGGACGTTTGGTATGAGCGTTTAAATGATGTTCATTTTGTAATGTCGTTCTGATAAATTGGAATAAAACAATGCCCGTCAAATTTATTCGGTATTAGCTTACACTGTATCTGATGGGAAGACCTGACAAAGAGATCAGATCGGTTGTACGACCATAACAGATGTTGCTGGCTCTTTCTCAACTGGTCGGGCATATGACGCTACTCAAATGTGCCAGTCTGTAAAAACATTCTCGAAGGCTTAATCGCGATTGGCCAAACAGTGAAAGGTAGCACAGGCCGTGAGGAGTGAGACTACAATGGTGATGGTCGTTGGTTCGAATCTCACTCGAGACAGGATATGCACTGCTGATGAGCTCAAATAAGAGCGAAACTCCAGTCCAGTGCTTCCAATGTTTACCGTTGTGATAAACTTGTAATTATTTCGAAACACTTAGTACTGATTAGGTAGTCGCAAAACACTTTTGAGAATATATTATTGAATTGCTAAAATTGATTTCAACTTGCAATAGAAAGTAACGAGGGCTAATAGAAATATTCGGAGATTTAAGTCTAGAAATCAAACATATTTGGATGTTTAATGACATAGTGACCACTCAATATCCTTACAATAAAAAGTTAATTCTAAAATATGATAAACAAATTTCGATTGCGTTGTTTTAAAAAACAGAACAATTTTCGACTGTTTTTGAACTTAAAGTTATTGTGACAGGTTTCAAGTGGAAACAAATCGTCACAGAACAAACCAGTTACAATTTGGCAAGACATAACATATAACGTCGAATAATTTCAGGAAAAAACCATTCCGATTAATTAATTGCTGTGGTAGTGAGCAACACCTCAGCTTGGTTAATGTGGTTTTAAATAAAGCTAAAATTGTTCCCGATAATAAATTTAATTTATACATTCAGTAGTTAGTATTGCTCTAACTTGAAATTAGCCAAGCTAGATATCACACTTCATAAAAAAATAAATGATTTTTTTATTTTAGTGGTGCGAGGGAGTGGATTGCTGCAAAAAGATGGGAGTACATTCGGTTGGAATAATTATCTCAACATTCCGACGTCCAAGTGTTATTCAAACAGAGTGAACGAAATCGATACTTTGGTAATTGAACAGCATCCATATCATTTAATCATGATAAGAGGCCATTCTCTATATCTTCACTAATCGATACTTGTTTAATCCGCATATATCTTAAGATTGTTATAACAGCAAAACCAACTTGGCCTGGTTTTGTGTTAGAGATTCTATCAGTATATTGACATTTTGTTTCAGAAATTCATGTGTTTGTGAATCTGATTTAAGCAATTTTTCCAAATATGCTACCACGTAAAGCCGACGGACTGTAGCCTAAAGAGCTTCTGCGTAAAGCTGACACATATATCAGCTTGGTAAATATTTCCTCATTTCCAAACAATGTCCGGTAGTACATTATAGGCTCAAAACAAACCACAGGTAGAAATTCCGGTCACTATCATAAACTGGATAATGCGTTATACCCAATTGTATAATGGGTGTCAAATAAGTCAAGAAAATAAATAGAAATCTATGTTATCAACAATACATTCCTTCTAATTGATACACGATTGGTACATAAATCGTTTCATCTACCATGTTTCAGATGAGGCAGAACATTCAACACAATGACTTCAGGCGTGTTTTCGTCAATTTTACATTCTACCGATTTGAACAACGCGAATTTGATTCTTTCGCCGTATTTCAATTAGTTCTAAACACGGAACTATTGAAACGTATTTATTCTCACACTTTCGATGATTCAAGCAAACCGGAACTCGCCAGGTGGCTCAATCGGTTCATCAGAGATGCACATTCATCAATGAAAATGGTCGTCCATATTGATAGTGGGTTGCGTAAAACAATACAATAATATAAATGTCTGTCACATTGTGCATTACTATCCACCTTATTTCATTTAAATTCATCTGAGCCAAGATGTTGCAGCTCATAGTTTTCAAATTAAAGTTAATCACACAAGCAATATAATCAAAGTTAAATTTGTGTATTCGGTCCATTTGCGAATTAAATCTAAACGCAATTTCATGCTCATTTAATAAAATTTACCTTGCAAAAACGTAAACATCACGCATAAGAGCTTAAGCCAATGGACCGAAGTCTGTCTTCCTCATCCTGGTAGATAATTTAAAATATTTGATAAATGTGTAAATTCTCTTGAAACTAACCCAATTCGTGTGAGATTAATGCCTCACCCACAATGGTGTAGAACAATTACAATCACCCGGTAATTACATAATTTATGTAAATTGAACCTAAACCTAGATAATACAATATATATATTAAGTTTGTGATCAAAATCGGATAAATATAACATGCTTCGACAAGCTTCAATGCTAGGTGCATATAAATAGTTGAGGTGACACGCATGACCTTAGATATTCCCGGATTTTCACCTTATTTCATCATGTGACCTGTTTCGTGCTGTTTGATAGGCAAAGAGAACACAGCTGCTTTCTCCAAGTTTAAATTTTGCATACCATTTTCATTGTTCCCTGTCCCTTCGTTCAATTAATCACTGAAAACAGCAAGAAAACGACGGTGTTTCATGTGATTGAAACATTGGCAGCTACTGATTCAATCGTGCATCAATTTCAACGCGTTCCTGTGTATATTATGTATTAATGTGATTAAGACGAATTGTTAGCTCATATTTTTGAATATTGACTGCAATGTTCTACCGTTTTCTATTCAGTATGAGGTTAACAGCTCAAGCGAAACTCTCAGAACTGAACTCTGATCCATGGATTCAATATCAACCAAATGGTTAACAACTTAGTGGGATGGTTCAGCAAAGGATAAATAAGATCAATTTTTCTCTCACAAGTTGACTGCGTAGTAAACGCTTTTTTATACGGCTGTACAACCTGGATCATCAATGCAAGTAACCAACGGAACTTGAACAATTTCGGTTTAAAAAAGATTCGTCATATATTGAAAATATCTTGAATGGACCAATGAACGAATGATAAAGTGCAAACTAAAGCTGGTTTACAGAGCATGTTAACCTTATTACAACAGTGCCGCATACGCCGGCTGGTTATGAGTACATAATGGAATTGTTCCTATTCCAAAGTATCAACTCTACCATGAGTTGAATTCAGGAAGTCGACGATTGGCTAGACCAAACTTGTGGGACATAGACGTTTGCGAAAGAGATTTGAAAGCTCTTGGCATTGATTCTACAAGTTGGAAAGAACTTACTCCTGACCGCTCACTTTGTAGTCACTGTGTAAAGCGTCGTCTGCAAGTGGGAGTATCGCAGATACTGCTCACTGCTGGTAATCGTAGATCGCGTTGTCTGCGTGCATCTTAAATCGTTCGTACGAATATTGCCTATCGCTCTAATCGCTGCAAGAGAGATTGCCGCTCTTGAATCAGACTGTATAGTCATTTGGAATGCTGTAGTCGGCATCAGCTATAGATTGTTACATTAAGCTGGCTATCAGTAGTTACGAAAATGTACTATCCAGTGCATTGAGATTGTTAAATATTGGTCCACGTATTTTTTAATTATATCAAACATTTCTCTAGAAATTATTGTTTTCAAATGAAGCTTAACTAGTTCGCTGAATTGTTTTTGCTGACAGATATACTTCACTCTGGACCGACAGGCAAAAGACGTAAGCTTAATATAATGCTATTATTGTGTATAATATTTATTTTTAGATAGTTCAAACGTTGAAAATATAGAGCTCTATAAATTGCCTTATTAATCTTATCACCATAAAAATATTCCTTTTGTGAATTGAGTTGATCCAGCTGTAAACGATGTAGAAGTACAATTGATCTTAATCAGTATTTGCGAATATATTATGAAAAACCATAAGAAGAAGGTGAAACAATAACTTCATGGTTATCCATAATTTATTCGTGGTTCAGTATGAAAATTGCAAAATCCTCCCAGTATATCCACCATCATTATCATAATTTTTCACAATATATTTCCAAATATCCGTCACAATCGTTTTGGAACACATCCATTTGAAGTGAATTTTGTTCAATTATTTATGCATAAGTATCATTTAGACATTTTGTTATATAATGTCACAGATGACACCAGTAGGTTCACATGACCTTATTCTTTCAGATTGACATTTTCCGTCCTTCTTCGATACAACGAATCACATAGTTTACGAATGTTATGTCGTCGACCAAAGCGTATTTTTAAAGCCATGTTCAAACGCAGTGATTAAATGATGCGCACATTAAACAAAATAAAATTTTAAAGTGATTCGATAACTTCTCTTATTTTTCATCCGATTTGTTTCTCAATTTGGCAGAAATCGGATGGAGAGGCCAGGTAAAGAGACACGTATCCGTCGTCCCGTGGCATGAAGACTACCGAGATTACAGGTCAACTAAATATATAGAACTGGACTCAGTCATAACGACATCGGTACGAACGACAAAGCTAAATTGTTCGATTCTATGCTATCGTTTTCTCGTTGATAGGCTTACCATCATCCTAAAATTTCAAAGATAATTTTAAAATCTATCTGCCCGCAACCTTTTCGATTTGTATTGTTTTACGCGCACAATAACAACATCCTAGCAACAGTAGATACGTGTTGGCTTCCCATTCCCCATCACCAGTAATTTTATTCTCGTTTGAGAAATCACATTTATTTGCTGAAACGATTTAGAGTATGTTTAATAGTACGTTATTGAACATTAATAATGTGGAAATATATGATGGAACGATTTTGTATGAATAATTCTTCACGTACAAATTAGGCTTCTGTCAGGATAAAATATAAAATAAATGGGATTCCTAAACCAAAATACGATACTGTCACTGAAAGAATAAAAATACGGGATTCCGTAAAGGAATTTCAGGCGTTAAGTCAGCGAGGGTTTATCATAGTTTGAAAAATTATATTTTAAAATTTACCAGATAGAAAAAGCGCGATGGTCGGTGCTTACCACGTGTTCCGTCAGTGCGAATTGATAATATTGATATTTAGGAAGCTGGTCTACCGTATTAATACTTTGAAGTTTAAAGCATACAATTTACATTAAGTATTAAGTGTTTTCGGGACTCGAAAATTAATGGGTATACACGTGTCTGGAACATTTATCACCGTGACCGCTGTGATAAATTCAAAGCTGGAAAAAGTTTCTCTATTAATACAAGACGATACGATTAAAATATATTTCTGAATGCGTCTAAAGTTTCGACCTCAAATTCTATTGATTCAGGTACACAACATGCTCCAAAGATCGCGGCTATATACCGCACTTATACGGGTGGAAATGCTCAGTTGTGATTGGACATGGCATCTCGGATTCACCTTGAACGTTTGGTATACAACTTGTCAGGTTGTTATGGTGTTCAATGAAGTCGGATTATTGGAGATTGACCACGAATTAATAAATAGGAATAGTTTAACACTATTAGAAAGTGAACTACAAAATTTAATGCCGCACATGGGAGAAAACGGTTACAACACAATGCAGATTACAGGTGAGCTGCTAAGAATGTTATGGGTATCTGATTTACGTCGCTCAATTGAGATTAATCCTGGGTTTTTATTCGCAATTTTCAGAGCTGAGGACACCAATGCATGATGGATTCCTTAGTGAGTCCCGATTCTATAATTATGTTAAGCATTCCGATATACAATAAGACTAACTTACTGATCCGCATCATTCTACTAAATATGTTGGAACATTTAACTTGCTGGCAATAGAGTAATAACTAGCTTGCTCTAGTGGCAACAGGAATCTAACTTACAAAAATACGAACAATTTTACGGTTAACGATTCCAAACGCGAATTTACTTTCAATTCCGTAATATGATGTTTTGAAGATCATTTGCAATGGGAAAATGAGGTCTCTGGTTCTATTCTCTCTCTAGTATCATTTTTTTATCTTTGAGCCAGCTAACCGAATACCTACGACATTCATACGGAGTGTTTTAAACAATGAAGATGGCAGTCGCCATGTTTCGCAAAACCAATCGCCTGCAAACTCGAAGGCGAATGAGGAGACCATTGGGATTTATTGCCCTCTAAAAATTCTTTTTTAATTATGTCATCTTTACACTTTTGAATCTTTTTACATTGCTTTATAAGCGAATACGATTTTATCGCAATAAACAAATTGCAGAATTCTTTGATTTCAATGTACCCTACGTATCAGGTATCATATCTGACATCGTGTGATATCTATTTGGATAATTGAAAGAATGAAATGAATTTCGTTTTCTTTTCGACACCACCGTTAGCGACAAAAATGGGCGCATACTTGATGAGGGACGGTGTGCGTCTGGACTGGGACGAAATAAATCGCGAACCACGTCTACACAACTATCACAGTATCCGTTCATTGGCCGTACTAACAGTAGGTGTTAAAAAAGTCTGAACCATATGGATAATAATTTATTCATTATAAACTTCTTCCATTAACCATATATTGACCCTGTCAAACGTCTGATGACAGGTTTATTCTCTTGATATAATTAGCGAATCATCCCAAACGACCAGTTTCTGGACTGCTTGATTGATGGTAAACTTAAAGGCGTGTTACCAGGCTGATGACTGGTTAAAGGATATAGAAAAATATTGAAAAATATTGAATAGCCAATGCGCATAGTATTCTTTATAAATTATGCACCGTAGCTCTGTGCGACGCCTGCTAAAATAGACGCTTTTTACCATAGCCTCGAAACAGTTCACAAAAACGGGCTACTAATATACTGTGTGGTGGTATTGAGTGAATTCCTTGCTAGATTTGGTGCAGATGAGGAGTCATAGCAAAACTGCTTCGATAATTTGGGTGTAAGTAGAGCCAATGAAATTGGACAATGCCTTTTAGAAATGTGCACACAGTTCAGTGTTTGTGTCAGTAACATCAAAGAAAAAAGTCTCTTGGAAACATCCACGCTCTAAGCATATAATATATATATATATATATATCTATATATATATATATAACTATAATATATATATCTATATATATATATATATATTATATATATAATATTATATATATATATATATAATGATCAGTGTCACATTCTGTGCCTTTGGATCCTTATATATATATATATATTATATATAATAATAATATTATATAATATATATATATATATATATATAGTATATATATATATAGACGATTCACACAATTTGCTTTATATGTGAGCGCAGAGCAAGTTCATCCTCAACTCGCCGGTCAATGACAAGTAGGTTTCATATATGCTGATTGGCAAACGTGCCCTTTGTACCAACGGTGTGGCGGTCCTGCTAACTGGTTCGCTACTGATTTCAGGGCTCACCATGGGTCGTAGATCTTTCGGAACTTTCATTTTCCATTCTGTAGACATGACCAAGCCACCGCAGGCAGCGCTGTCGTAATAGGGTGAACATGCTGTGTAAACCAGCTTTTGGAGCACTTCAGAGTTAATCACTTTGTCGCTCCAAGATAAATTCACGGATGTTGCGTTAATGGGAAGCATTCATCTTCCGTTCGTATCTTGCGTCGATGCTCCAGGTTTTGACTGCCCTACAGCAAACCATTCAGTACGCACGCGCTGCATACTAGCATCTTTGTCTTTTCCATCAACTTGCGCTTACCCCGTCACGAGAGTTTAAGCGGGACAAAATGACAGCTTCTCAGCCAATCCGAATATCAATCTCCGTGTCTAGCGAGAGTTTATGCGAAATGGTTGAACCAAGATATGTGAAATGATGTACTGTTTCAAGCTGACAGTTTGTAAAAGTGAAGATTGGAGGAGATGCAATCCCTCGACCAAGGACTTTGGTCTTGCTCATGCTCTTGCTGATTGTTAGTCCTAAGTGATTGCATGTTGAAGGAAAACAGTCCATTAACGGTTGTACATGTTCCTATAAGTGTGCACTAATGGTTGCATCATCGACGAACCGAATGTCAGGGATAAGCACATCTTGGATATTGTTTTGATCTCGCAACCGTTTCACGTGGAAATGCGTAGTATCACTTCGCGTGCGTAGGTAAATCCCTTCTGTTCTCCTCCTGAAAGCGTGCTTCAGAAGCAGAGCGAAAATTGCCGAAAAGTACGGGAATAAGAACACCATTGTTTGACACCTCGGCGAATTTTAAAGGCTACTGAACTGAAACCGTTAAAATGGACTTAGCTATTCATTATTATTTGCAACGAAATAACGAGTTTGTGCATCATTTGACGCAGCCTATCAGATCAAGCATTTTGAAAAGACCCTCCATGCGAATAATGGCATATGCTGTTCCCGACATTCTTCTTCAATTTGTCGCAAGGGGAAAATAATTCCAAAGAGTGATATTCACCTACGGAACCCACATTGAGATTCGGAGTAAACCCTATCAGCTAACACATGTAGCTCGATCTGTAAGACTTTAGCAAACAATTTGCTTATAACATTCATAATGGAAATTCCAATGCAATTGTTGCTGTCGCCTCTATAACGTTTATTCCTAAATAGCGTGATGA
Source organism: Atriophallophorus winterbourni (assembly GCA_013407085.1). Classification (NCBI taxonomy): domain Eukaryota; kingdom Metazoa; phylum Platyhelminthes; class Trematoda; order Plagiorchiida; family Microphallidae; genus Atriophallophorus; species Atriophallophorus winterbourni. The sequence continues at coordinate 26,811 of JACCGJ010010086.1, forward strand.
TCATCGTGTCTCGCATCTTTTGTGGGACATACTCCTCCTGCCAGCATTGAAGAAGCAAACGATGTAGAGGTTGAAATAATGCTGTGCTACAGCAATTGATGACATCAGGTGTAATACCGTCTTCACCAGTGGCCTTCCCATTCGCTAAGCGGTCGATTGACCTATTGAGCTCATCAATGTTTGGAAGCCGATCAGAAATTTAAAATACATGGGGTAAAACATTACTGTCCCTAGAGTAGAGAGAATAGAAATGCTCTACCCATCTTTCCATCTGCTGAGTTTTGTCCACAACCAGGTTACCAGATACAGACTTAATGGAAGCCGTATTAAATCTTTTTGAACTAATGGCTGTTTTGATCCTAATTTTGAAATATCTCTGGAATCCTTCGTTGAGAATCTTTGTTTGTAGCCCAATTTTATACAATTTCTGATTGCAATTTTTCAAGATGAATGCTACAATAAAAGAAGCTGACATGGACGACACACATCACGTGCTGAACATTCTGCTCGTTGAATCGAACAGACAGGTGTATGGATTCGTTACAATATCTATCCAGTTATATGACCTCAGACGAAAATTCAATTACGGATATGAGGAAACTTGTGACGACATTATTCGAAGAATAAACACCGGCCTCGCACGGATAGACAACCCAGTATTCGAGACCTTCCAACACAGTTGTAAGTGTAATAATAATTATCCTAAGATCTCACAAATACTGTGCTATGGAATTTTCAAATAAACCTATCAGAACATATATATAAATTCACAAAATCGCTTATTTTTTCACAACCATGTTGATCGTCTATAATGATCGATAATATATGCACTTCATTCATATGCAGAAAGACTTGTGTATGATCTAAAAATAAATCAATATATAAGTTCATTCATCAAGACTTTCGAGACAAAATCAACGCTTTATTTTGATCAACGTTACGTTTGTCTTTACCAGAGTGTCATATTGTCGCGAGTGGGGGAAATGGCGGAAATGAAATTTGGGGTAAATCTGACCGCCTATCGCAAAATTCGGCTTATCAGTCCAACATTAACCACGTGAGCCAACGCGCTGCTCCCACGCACATCGATTGTGTCTGGATTTAGCCCTGAGGTCAAATTGTCCAACGCTGATCGCGTTTACCAACGAACTCCACACCACAAGAGAAAGCCGATTGGTCAGAGGCGCTTATTACACCCATGGCCTTTATCAAAACACAGGCCTACCTTATGTAGTCAAATCAAGCAGCCACAACGATGATTCTCAAACATGTATTTACCGATAAAGTTTGGTGCTCACATCCCGGTTGTCATATCGATCTGATTTATCAATCGATTTCGTGCCAACAGGTACAATTCAAGCCCTCGTCATGAAGGGCTCGTTTGTATGAAATTGTCTTATTGTTTATCGTTCGATTGCTACTGACGTTTTCCAAATTCTGATTTTTTGAAAAATTTTGCCGCTCGAATCGTTCGAAAGCAATCCACCCGAAACCATAGCAATGTTTTACTCAAGGTTATAAAATATCGCAAATATTTTAGGTCAGTATTTGATAAATAATTTGTCGCAGTTTTAGGATTTCCGTTTCGTATTGGAAAGTACATTTGCTGCTGATACACATATGTGGTCATTTTACACACATTACATCTTTTAGGTAAACATTGGTCGAGTGATTTCCCTTAATTTATCAATTTACTTTCTATACGTTCCAGATTGATCAACATGTGATTTCAATAGGCGTGCATCAGACATTGCATTCATGACAATATTATTTGGTGGACAGTTTTGACTGCATAAATTTTATAATTTAGCACACATCATTCACATAAACTTTTTTATTTACGCCCAATTTGGAAATATATGGTCTGTATGCAATGTTGGATTTTGTTCTCTCATTCATCACTCACAGGCTATTATTTTGATTGTAATGTGATAATACAATTTAACCTATTCAAGGCGTCCGCTATTTCGATCTGCGAACGAATATGAATCGCTTTATAAATGTTGGAGACGTGCCCTTATTGTTGCTACACATATCGAGTTAACTATGTAAACTACATTGATAAATTGAATCATAAATAGCACTAATCAGCTATTATTATTGCAAAATATACAATAGTAACATTATATATAATCTGAATTCGGATTATTTTGTATTATCTAAATTATAAAGTATGTTATTACATACTATCCGTATAACTATGTCTAAAATGTATTAATTTAAAGATTTATGGTACATTTTAAACACGATTAAGATATTTAAAATTATTGTTGAAATTTTCTGCTAGATATGTACTAGTCAAATCCAAAATTTCAAATATTTTTGGGTTTATTTAATTCTATTTCTATTTGGGAAGGATTCTTTTCACAAATGTAAAAAATACCCGATTGGAATAAGTTTGGGACCGATCGTGTATTCATAATAAAAAAAGAACCAGGCGGCCGTAGAGTAACTTAAAAGAAAGGGAAAACTTTCCGTTTGGTTCTGATGCACCTCAAGGATAAGACACCTCCATCTAACGTTACGAACAGCATCTACAGAATCAACTGTAATGAGTGTTCGGGTGTTTATATAGGGCAGACCTTCAGGGAAATTCTCATTAGAATCGATGAACACCGAAAGCGTGTTCGGAAACAGCCCCGGGATGCGAGGGAATATCAATCCCTTATTCGTGATTCCGCCTTGGCGAAGCACGTTTTAGATACTGGCCACAGCGTCGATCTAGTCCATGTGGAAATATTGAGACGCGGTATAAAACCGTATAGCGAACGCCTACATGCGGAGGCGGTCGAAATTGGCATGGCGGTCAATAAGATGGATGGGACAGAAATCTCCACAATCTGGCGCTCGACACTGATGCGAAGGTAAATAGTTTTTATTCACCTTATACCTACTAGTTAAGTAGATTTTTGTTTTTCTTCAAAGATAGCTTAGTCTCGTTAGTGATGTACTCTTACGCATGTGGGCCGCTGTGTCAACCGACCTTGACCGTGTTCACTTTAATTAGATTGATGTTGATACACACTAGGAGGAAAATCGACCAGTGATCATGGTCATTCCCACGAGATATGACACAGCGTAGACGTGATATAGGTTGTTTGGCCGTAAGGTCAAATAAGTGGTGGTGGGTTGACTACTAATTAATCATGTTCCCTGTCCTGACGATCACCGTTGGTCTGACGAAGCTTCTGTGTGGGAAGTGAAACGTTACCCAAAAACTGCAATTAAATTGCTTTTTGTTATGTAATTGTATTTTTGGCTAGAAATCTACTTTAAATCGGGTAAGACAAATCAAAGCTATGCAGCTGTGAATTCCTCGAGACGATCGTTGCGATGTTGTTCTTTATGATGTTGACTTGTAAAGCAAGTTTACCCCATACAGACAGATCTGATTTATTGTTTTCTTGAATGTGATCTGGTTAGCTTACCATGAGTTATGTTCCAAATTCAAGAGTTATGGTTAGATGAAGAAGAACAAAGCTTTAGTCAAAATACTTGAAAATTCCGCCTAAGACCAGCGTTTGAATAAATAACTAATGCCGTAATATTTACACATAAAATGTACACACGTCATCCACAATATAAATTAGACCGTAAGCAGTTCCCCTTGACAAATGTATCGTGAAGCAAATGGGATAAATGGCCTCCGATATGGTGACGTTCTTGGAGTTATGATGATGTGTTTTGAATGAGTCTTTGAGGGAGATTGACTTTTAAGTAGATCCTCATGCAGTGGGTTTGAATCGTCATTGAGGATGGTCTTTATGAGCCGATCGCGAGAAATAAAATGTTGTTTTAGTATATTTTCAACAATATCTTTATAAGGAATAAAACTTTTTGGGCCCACGTTGAAATAGTCCTCGCATTGTGTTGTGGTGGAATTTCGAAGGCAAAGGCCACGAGTAGGTTTCTGGGACAATCCTTTTCGTTGACATACAAATTTTATAAATGTTCGAAACCAAATTCTTGTGGGTTTGCGCCCGCTGTCATTGGTCTTTCGGCGTTTCCTGCTTTTGTGTTGAAGTGACTGTCTGTTTCAGTTATTCAACCCGTTGCATTACACAGCAAAATTGTCACAGTAGAAAATTAGTTTGTATTGTGCCCCGGAATGGTATCAAATGCTTAGTCCTCATTAGATGACTTCATAATAAAATATGACTTAACAGAGCAGTGTATTGAGATTGAGTTCATCCAGGCTCTAAGCTTGAGCCTTCGTCATCTATTGGGTCTTTGATTGCAACGGAAACGATGTTCAGCTATCACAAAGTATCTGTAAGGACAATAAACCGTTTCAGAAAGTCAATGTTCTGTGCCAACGAGACAACTGGTATTATGATTATAGGCGAATAACACATAAAATCTGAGAGTTTAGTCTAAATCGTGGATATCACCATTTGCTGTTTGTAAGAAACACGAAACTAGGGTTTTAGTAGAGCATAATCGCCACCGATAATCGTAAATGAATCGAAAAAGACGTTGTTACCAAAAATTCGTAAAACGAATTTCGATAGTACTGGAGAGTAGTGCATTTTGAAAAATATCAAAATGACAAGTTGACGACAATTCACCTGAATTGGTGTACGAGATATGAAATGAGTAGTTTTGTGCAAAAAATAAACATACAAAGCACAAGCAACGGTAAAACACAAATGGACCATTGTCCAGAAATGTCGTGAATCACATAAGAAGGACAAGGGGTGGGGAAACAAAACCCGGGAGCGGTAGATAGAAAACATCAAGAAACCAGTAGGAGTGTAAATTCGGGGATGTGAGCAACAAAGCGATTTGGTCATCCATAAGCGCCTTGAGCGCTTGACAAAGAATCAGTATTTGATTCAACGTTCGAACAACGTGGTTCGGTGTACGAACCCTATTTAACAGTGGCATTCAAGTATAACCTTGTTTAACATATCTTCACTGATTCAAGGCTCACTTAAACTTATATTAGTGTCTTAACTTAATGACGCAAAACAGCCAGAAACCGCTAGTGAAGTTTGATTTCGGGGGATGTGAGCAACACATATCATTGGTCATGCATAAGGGCCTTTACTGCTTGACCAGGAATCATTATGTGAACATCGTGGTTCGTTTTACAAACCCGATGCAAAATGGCATTGAAGTAAAACTTTATTTACAACTTATCCACTGTTTCAAGACTCATTGAACCTAATATTACTGACTCCACCTGATGACGGCAAACAACCAGAATCCGGAAGAGGATTGTAATTTCGGGGATGAGAGAAACACGTCACGTTGTGCATCCATAATCGCCTTGAGTGCCTGACCACGAATCACTAAGTGTTTCTGTTTTCGAATATCGTGCTTCGTTTTACGAACCCTATGCAACAGTGAGATTCTAGTATAACTTTGATTACCAATTTCCACTTTCTCAAGGCTCACTGAACCTAATATCATTTTCTCCACCTGATGACTGCAAACAGCCAGAAACTGGTAGGTGATTGTTTTAATTCGGTGGATGTGAGCAGCACATCAATATGGTCATCCATAAGTGCCTTGATTGCTTGACCCCGAAACACTGTGTGATTCTGATTTTTAATATCGTGGTTCGTTTTACCAGATCTATGCAACAGTGTCAATCAAGTATAATTATTTTTACCACTTATCCACTTTTTCAAGGCTCACTGAACCTAAACTTACTGTCTCTAACTGATGACGCCAAACACTCTGAAACCGGTAGTGGATTGTAATTTCGGGGGATGTTAGCAACACATCACTTTGATATTCCATAATCGCCTTGAGTGCTTGACCACGAATCACTAAGTGATTCTGTGTTTGAACATCGTGGTTCGTTTTACTAACCATATGCAACCATGGAATTCAAGTATAACTTTGTTCACTATTTATCCACTGTTCCATGTCTCACTGAACCTAATCTTACTGTCTCCTCGTGATGACGGCAAACAGCCAGAGACCGGTAGCGGTATGTAAGTGCGGGGTATGTGAGCAACACCACTTTCATACAAGTCTAATTATTAGAACGGGGTTTATAGTGCGAACTAATCGATAAACAATTACAGTTCATAAATGGATGAACATGTACGCATTTGTTTTACAAGGCTCGTACGACCAAAATATTCAACGACTTATGTCCACACACAATTAGATGTGTTAAACCCATGAAATCCTTGAAAGAAAAATAAATATTTGCACGCTTTAGCATCATTTTCATCGTTGTACGTGTAATGGAAATGCATGCAATCGGTAAACACATATTTTAATTGATCGTAACGCGACCAAGATCCAACGACAACCTCTCTAAAAAAATGTCCCTACAACACAAACAACATATTTTGTTAAAGTATTGTGGTGCTCACATCCGCATCCCTTACACACCACTACCGGTTTCAGGCTGTTTGCCATCGTCAGGTGGAGACAGTAAGATCAGGTTCGTTATCTCACTTAATGGTTAGACCGCTCGCACCGTTCTGCTCGAGTTATCTGCGAAAAGATAATTCGATCGATCTACCGTATACAGGAGTATATCTAATAGAGTTAGGAGTAATATAAAAGGATATTCTGATAACGCGTATTACAAATGAACGGCTAAATTGGCACAATACGTTTTGTGTTATCTGTCGAAAAAGTGTCTAATACAATAGAGACTAGACTGTCGCAAATGGAAGAGGAGCTTGGACGAGTGAAAAATGTTGTAGAGCCATTAATCAAGCCTAAAACATGAAAACTAAAAACACAAATACGCTCAACTTTACCACCACCAAACCAATCTCTGGAAAAGGTTGAATTGTTGCAGCACAGCACCCAGGAGAGTAGTAAAAACGTCTTAAAGCCGAAACCATTCACATAAAATGCCCTATTAGCGAAAGTTGCCTCGAAAGGAGGTTTTCTTAGTGTTATCTGCACCAACGTGCCAGAGTCGACTGAGACGCTATGATCGAATAGACACCAGAATGATTTGGCTGAATGGTTGAAACTGTGCACTCGCATGAATCTCAATGCGATCCCTCTGGTTTCGTTGATTCGCTTGAGTCGTGCTCCCAAAGCGCTACACCAAGATAAGCCGCGGTTGCTCAAGGTAGTAATGCAAAATGAGAAGGATTTAGAAAATGTACTTCTGTCGACATACTTTCTACGGGACGACATGGAAAATACATCTCGTGTATTTGTTGATGTGCCCTAGTCGGAGCGGGCAAAGAGGAAACCAACGATCGCAATAAGCGCATCCTTATTCTCTTAAATGTCCCAGAACATGCCACCGGTTCAGATACAAAGTGTAAATCCAACCACGACGTACAACAGTGGATAGTTATTAGTAATGCTATCCAAACCACCAATGTAGCGGTTATCGATACGTTCCGAATCCCGAAGTCATCGAAGGTAATGGTCCACGACCCCTCAAACGGACACTTTTGACCACCACTATGGTGAACACCGTGCTTAACAATTGGAACCAGTATCGATACAAAGTTCCACGAGAGATCAAAATTATCAGTAAACACCTGAAATCCGACTCTATCGTGGACGTTGCCGGACCTGTTGGTACTGAGCACAGTGATGCCGGGAATCCTGCTCCAAAAAACGGATGTCGACCGACTCTATCGGAGTCGGTGATTTAATTTACTCACCATCTTTGACACGTACTCAAATTAACTGCTCAAATACTCATCATCCAACACTTTTATCAAGATCGAACATCAAATGTTTGTACACCAACGCACAATGCTTGATAAATAAGTTACCTGAACTAATCGAGCTTCGTCAAAAATATTCACCACTCCTGATAGCCGTAACGGAAACTTGGTTCAATCAGCAATTAGTTGAGGAGGAGATTTCCATTCCAAACATGTTTCTTTTTCATCGTACTCGAATGGATCGTGGAGGAGGAGGTGTTGCTATTTACTATGATCAACACCTCACGTTCAGAGAAATCACGGATAATGATTTGATACTGGAAGATACACTTTTGTGTTCACTTGAATTAGCAACAGGTGAAAACTGTGTTGTTGGTGTGATTTACCGACCACCGTCAGCAGACGAAGCATACAATGCTAGTTTAATTGAGAAAACTCAGCTGGTTGTTTCCAGATATCAAAACAACGTCCTGATCATGGGTGACTTTATTCTCCCGAATTTACTAAAAAGCGAGATTCCACCGGTGAACTCTCTTGATCATCTATTCTACAAAATGTTCAACGAAATTCCTTTATTCAACCACATCTCAAGCACCACTCGCTTCAGAGGCACAAACACACCGTCCATTCTCGATCTTGTTCTGACGAGCGAGGAAAATGTCATCGAGGATATCCGCTATGAAGCACCTCTTGGAAAGAGTGATCATGTAGTCATTGTTTTCGACTATATATCTGAAGCGATAAAAGCAAGTGATGCTCAGAAGTTGATAAGAAAAATCGATACGGTTGCATTATCAATGTCTCTTCAAGAAGTCACCGACTGGGCACCGATTAGCACTGATGTCCAACAATGCTGGTTATCGATACTTCAGAAAATCAACCGAAAAATAGAACTCCACTCAAAATATGTTTCAAAACAACTGAAAAAAGGATTCAAATTCGTGATCCGGAGTCGAACACGGAAATGGATAAAGGTGAGAAACTGTGAGTGGAGAAGCCACATACTGCATTCAACACCTGAATCTTGGGAATCTTACCGTTTGTTGAGAAACAAAGTTACTAAACTTGTCCAGGAGGATAAAGAAAAGTATCAAATTAATCTGATGGATAAAATTGAACGAAATCCGAAGCTCCTCTTCCAGATCGTGAACAGAAAGGCCAGGGTAAAGCCAGGTGTTTCCGCTTTACTTACTACGACTGGAACTACATCCACAGCTCTCGAAGCCGCTAACGAACTCGCTCAATTTTACTCTAGAGTGTTCTACCCTAACGAGCGCGTATCCTACGATTTACCTGCATTCAGGTCGCCGAATACAATACACGAAATCGTTGTGAAACCCGAGAGTGTCCTGGTAAAGCTACGCGGGTTAAATACAAAAAATCCCCAGGTGCTGATGAAATAACACCATTCATCCTAAAGCAATGCGCCCATGCTCTATTCTCACCACTCTCTGACCTTTTCAACCTGTCCTTGAGTTGTATCACGGTTGCTAATGACTGGAAATGTGGACTAATCACTCCGATATACAAAGGAGGGAACCGATCTGATGTGTCTAACTACAGACCAGTCACGTTGTTGCCAGTGGTCTCTAAAGTTCTCGAACGACTTGTGGCCGACGAACTTATCAAACACTTGGAACAAAATAAGCTTCTTTCCATCGCACAGCACGGATTCAGGACAAGACACTCCTGTCTCACCAATCTTCTCATAACTCTTGATAATTGGACTCGAGCCGTGGACGATGGATGCCCTATCCATGCTTGTTACTTGGACATGTCTAAAGCTTTTGATCGTGTTAACCACAGCATACTGCTACAAAAATTGGAGCAGCTCGGGGTATGCGGCAGACTATTGGCCTGGATAAAGGATTACTTGACTGGTAGAGTTATAAGGGTTAGAGTTGATGGGGCACTATCTAGCCCAGTAGAAGTTACAAGTGGCGTACCTCAAGGCTCAGTCTTGGGGCCAATACTCTTCCTCGTGTACGCGAATGATATACCTGAAATCGTACGCAGAAAAATCATTTTATTTGCGGATGACATCAAAGTCTGGACTAGCATACGCACCATAGAAGATTGCCAAATTCTCCAAAAAGATCTCGAAGCACTTCATAATTGGTCCTTGCGGAACTGCTTACCATTCAACATCAAAAAATGTAAAATGTTGAACGTCGGTAAATCATTCGAATTCACATACTCTCTGGGATCTCAGCAACTTTCATGGGTTACTGAAGAGAAAGACCTGGGCGTGTGGATTAGCAGTAACCTGAAGTCTTCACGGCACTGTTCTGTTGTATACAAAAAGTCCTGCCAAATCTTAGCATTGCTCAGAAGGATCTTTGATCGTTTCTCAAAGCAGATACTCCCACGTATAATTAACACCTATATCAGACCAACAATGGAGTATGCTGTTCAATCATGGTCCCCATGGTTACAAAAGGACATGACCTTGCTGCAACGGGTATACCACGGCGCTACAAAACTAGTGACCGGGCTATACAACAGGCCATACGAGGAGCGGATTGCAACACTAAACCTCTTTGACTTTTCGTACCGTCGTCTCAGGGGTGACTTGATCCTGCTTTTCAACATTCTGCATACAGTGGATCACCCACTTGAACACCTGTTTCATCGGCAAGAAGCACGTGGTAGCAGATCGCATGGATACAAGTTAATTATTCCACACTCCAGATCAAATTGTCGAAGGTTTTTCTTTGCTGTCAGAGTCTGTTTTCTATGGAACTCCCTGCCCCCACATATCATTTGCGCAACAAGCCTGAACATGTTCAAGGCTGAACTTGACAAGTATATGTTGACCAAACCCAACCTTGCACCTGAATACACGTGCTGACTTTCCATGTGTATAAAACATTTGTGTTGTTTTTATGAATTCCTATATTTTTAATCTGTGGTTACTGTAAAGTATTTGCTTTTTGGACCATTAAAACTTTGAGTTACTTTTAAATTACTTTGAACCTTAAGCCTGGATAACATTGCGGGACAGTGTACAATAAATCCTGTCTAACATTGAGTTTTCTAAAAAGGATATTCAAGATTTTCACGCTCGAAACTTTACCTCGATTAATTAATAAGTATGTACGTCCTGTTATGGAATGTTAAATCCAAGTCTGGACACAATATCTCAGGAAGGATATAGAACTACTTGACAAAGTTGGTCACCCGTTACACAAATTTGTCTTTCAAAAAGCGAATGTCAAAAGCAAATCTATACGATTTTGTCCAACAACGGATACACAGTTAACTCCTGTTGGGGTTCAAAGTCTTGAATATTGAGAATCATTTCCTTAAACACGTGTTGAAGCCAAATGACAATACTCGAACACGAAAACTTTCAGAGGCTTTAAGCATTCCGCACTCTCGATTGGATATTCGTCGAGTTTTTTTTCTATGTGAGAATTTGTTTCGATTGAAACATTTTGCCCGAAGTAATCACATGCTCGGAATCTGTTGAGTTTTTCGCTTCTAAACTTGATGATTATTTGACGAACCGTGTGGTTTTTGGATGATTTTATATTTTTACTTGATCTGTATGGTCATCCCATGGTGTTTGTTATGCTTACTGCTTTTTCTGCCATAAATCTTTTGAGGTCTGAGTTCTGAGTATAGATTTGGCGAAGTACAGCAGCGTATAATCCTGCGCCCGACACTTCCCCATATCCCTCCTCGTGAAGAGTGCATGTATTGGATGTTTTCGGGTGAGAAATATTTTGTAGAGTATGATAAATTTGAATAATAGAGATAAATAACTTTTTGTTCCATTGGGACCTTTGAAATTTGAAGTAACGCTCATAACGATAAAGCTGAATGAAACGTTTGGCTGGATTTTACCAAAATATATATATTCGCAATATATCGAGATCCAGTGAGTAGAATATATTTAATTCTTTATAATATATTATAACTATTCCTTTGGAGTTTTCAACAGATCGAGAAATAAACTGTCAACTTTAATAAACAAATGCTTGGTTCTCGGTCTGACTCAGCTTATTGATTATTGATAATAAATTCAGATGTAGGAGAGTCAGCACGTCTATGGTGATCAAAAACAACAGCTACGTCATCAGCATATTTTAGAATAATAGTGGAATGAAAGCAAGGACGATCAGAAATGTAGATAGAAAATAAGAACGTGGAAAGTATTGCGCCTTGTAGAACACCGCCAGAAATCGATACAGAATTGGAGATTTTACCATTCACGGCACTATACTGCACGCGGTCCTTAAAATAGGACGCTATCCAGCGAACTAGGTTCAGGGTTACACCACAATCATGAAGTTTTTTGAGCAAAGAACTTTTGATAACACTATTAAAAGCGTTGGTGTAATGAAGAAAACAAACCTGCACCGCTTTTCATTTCGAATGCAATGACCGGGATACATAGTCAGTTAGGAACGCGAGCGCGTCTACTGTCGAACGATTATTGCGGTACGCAAACTGATGCGAATCTTCTACCTGGCAACTCGAAACAAGTCGTCGTAGCACTATACTTTCCATTACTTTGAGTATGTGCGAAATACACACAATGGGGCGGTACTTCCAAGGATCATTTTTTGGGATTGGTGTAATAGGTACGGGCTTCCAACAGTCATAAAAAATACTATTCTCAATTCATCTGTTGAAGATAGATGAGATCGGCGAAAAACGTTCACGTGTGCATTCTTTCAGCAAAAGAGGGGAAAGATTATCGGGTCCTGCAGCTTTTGAGCGGGATGCAGCGAAAAGTGACTGCATAACTTCCACTGAGCTTGTAAAAGTTGGAGTTGAGAAAGAGGATGGGGTAAAACAAAATCAGTGATTTCTTGGGTTCCATCTGGAGAAGATAAAAAAGATTCATTTAATGAATTAATATCATGGATAAAGGGAAGTACCTTCCTGCCTTCGCTACACAAACCTTTGAGCACACTCCATAATTGACGACTGTTATTCGTCCTCAAAATTGATTTCACATATATATCTCGCATGCGTTGAATCTCAAGCTTGATTGATGAAGACAGCTGGAAGACAGCGTGACGATCAAGATTTTTGAAAGCCTTTTCCTTCAGTCTTCGGAGGCGCTTCAATTTATTAGAGGAACAACAATCAGTTCGAACAAAACTAGTTTCCTGTGGACAGCATATATCAAAGCAAAAGTTGAGATAGAATGTAAAAACGTCACATTCAAAGGAAACGTCCGGTTCGTTAAAAATACGGAAGTCAGTGTCGCTTAGCATGGTCCTCAGCGCTGAGATATTGTCATGTTCGCAGGCTCTACTGGTCACTTTTCGCCCGATTCTGCTAGTCATGTAACTATGCCCCATAGTTCCGTAGATTTTAGGGAGTATTGAGATCACACAGTGATCAGAATTTCCTATCGGCGCAGATTTACGGGCATGAAACATTTGTGGCGCCTTAGTGAAATTCGTAATCCAGACAAGCTTCAGAACGCGATTGAAAATGAACAATGTTCGAAAGCGACAAAAGGGAAAACAGAAAGATTAGTGTGATTGAGGTCACCTACAAGTAAGATCAAAGAGTTTTGGTAGGAAGCAAGTTCATTGAGAATTTCATCAAAAAATGCTCGAAAATTGTTAGAAGGACAGTTGGGGATGACATACACTTTTAAAAGAATAAAAGAATGAGAGTTAGATAAATGCCGTGGTTTGCATTCAACAGCAATACATGAAACTTCTGTTTTATCAACGGTAAAAATGATTTTGCTAGAAGCGCACCACTCTTTGCAAACAAAAGTTGAAACTCCACCACCTCGATTTGCAATAGGACAGGTCCGATCCAAACGAAATCATTGAAAACCATCAATGTTAATCAAATCCATGTCGATTTCAGAATGCAGCCAGGTTACTTGAAACATAGTAACACCGAAACGAATAAAATGATTTGAACGAAGTAGAAGAGAAATTTAATCATATTTGGAACAAAAAGATACACATCAGATGATAAGATACGACGTACTGACAATCGAGAAATTGCGCGACATCGACGAAGAGCAACTTACCAACCTGCACGGTGTTTTTTTGTCTTTTTTGAGTGACACAGCAAAATGTTTTTAATAGGATCTGGCTATGCAGCAAAGCGGTGTCGCGGAATTTTTTCACAGTGTGCGAGCCATATATGATTCTAGGTTGACCTGAACACATGGCAGAAAAACAAAAAAACGGAATCCAAATTGACGAGGATAAATGTGGAAAAATGTTTGTGCGGAGGAATTAATAATTTGCACGACCGATTTTGAAGACCCCGCTCATCATCCATAACTTCTTTTGTTTTGCATGAGACAAAGCAACTATGCTGTGATTAAAATGAACGATGAGAGGCCATCCCAAAGCCACCAAACGCCTTTTAGAGTGTGATTTTCCTAAACATTTAAAAAAACGAAATTAAGGAAGAATTTGTGATGTTTAGCGACTACTCATCAGTACCATGTCCTTCGAAATATTCACAAAGTTTATCGCCACGCTCCATATTGGAAGCACTGAACTCGAGTTTCGCTCTTATTTCAGCTGATCAGCGGTGCATATCCTGTCTTTGGTCTGATTCGAACCCGGGACCTCCATCATTGTAGTCTCACGCCTTACAGCATTAGCTACCGTCCACCGTTTAACCGATTGCGATTAAGCTTTCATGAATGTTTCTCCAGACTGGCACATTTGTGTAGTGTCATATGCTGTACATTGTAGAAGAAGAAGAAGAAGAACAAAAATGGCTGTATACACGGTATCTGATGGGAAGACTTAACAAGTATATCATATCGGTTGGACGACCACAACAGATGTTGCTGGCTCCTTCTCGACTGGTCGGGCATATGACATTACACAAATGTGGCAGTCTGGAGAAACATTCATGAAAGCTTAATCATAATCCGTCAATTGGTGGACGGTAGCTCAGGCCGTAAGGAATGATACTACAATGGTGAAGGTCCTGGGTTCGAATCAGACCCAAGACAGCATATGCGCTGCGGATGAGCCCAAATAAGAGCGAAACTCGAGTCCAGCGCTTCCAATGCGGACCGTTGTGATAAACTTTGTGAATATTTAGAAGGACTTAGTAATGATTAGTAGTCGCCAAACATAATGAACAAACTCTCCAAACACTTTTGAAGAATTGGTGAGATATAAATTTTATTCGGCATGCATAAGGCATATCAGACGCCATCTGTAAAATCTTGCAAAATGCGTCCATACTTGTGACGTATATGGAAATGCAAAGCCATACTTTCTACCCTGGAGCATCTTAGTAATAATTCATCCTGATGAAACACCGCGAATAGCATCTACAGAATCCAATCTCATGGTTGCCATCGTTTTTACTTAGAACTGACTTACAGAAAAAATCACACCAGAATCGATGAAAATTGAAAGAGCGTCAAAAGAGTTGTGATGGAATATTAAACTATTAATCGGTTCGCAAGGTTGTCACAGCCGGGGGTGGTGGTAGGGATAAGCTCCCGCTACCTACAAAATGCTCCCATACGGCGTGCGTATCAAATAGCCTTCGACAACCGAAGCCCAACTCCTGGCCTGCTCGCGGCGGAACTGCTTCTACTGACAGGAGAAGGGGCGAAGCCCGGTGACCGGCTCCTCAAAACCAATTCGCTTCGGGTAGATGGAGCTTGTCAGCCTGGGAGGGCAGTCCATCTAGGGGATGAAAACCCTGACTCCAAACCTCAGCTTCCTGCGGATTACACAATCACAATATTTCACCGAGTACGGTCCCAAGCCCGTCTGCAAAAGGAGGAGGGTTGGACGCGGGGTCAGCAACCCCACTTTGTAAAAACCTCAAACCGCTACTGAAACCAAAGCAACATGTCATACCAAAGTAACATCATGCTTAAATCGAAAAGAAACCTCATCTGAGGTAAAAATGAAGCAGACTGGTGAAAGCCCACCGGAATCCAGTCAGCAGATGAATCTTCTGTCGATGAAAGCAACAACGAAGATTGCCACATGGAACGTCCGTACGATGTATGAGACCGTAAAGGCTGCACAAGTCGCGAAGGAAATGCAAAGGTATGGTATACAACTGCTAGAATATGTGAAAGTAGATGGAATGGATCTGGTATGTTGGTTTTGACATCGGGGGGAGGGATTATTAACTCGGGTCATGTAGATGAGAACCATGGTCATTCAGAAGGCGTCGCCATTATGCTATCCCCAATAGCTGCAGGCGCTCTCATTGGATGGAAACCCGTTGACTCACGGATAATCACAGCCAGATTTAACTCCAAGGGGAGAAATGTGACGGTAATTCAATGTTATGCGACCAGAAACAATGCTAGCCTTGTGTCGAAAGAAGAATTTTACGTGCGTCTGTAGTCTGTCCTAGACAAGACACCAAAGCAAGATATAAAGATATTGATGGGTGACATGAACGCTAAATTGGGTCCAGACAACACAGGGAGAGAATCTGTGATGGGTATGCATGCCCTAGGTGAGATGAATGAGAACGGTGAACTTTTCGCAGATTTTTGCGCTCTCAACGATCTGGTAATCGAAGGCAGCATCTTCCAACACCGGAACATCCACAAGGACACTTGGACATCACCTGATGGTGTTACTGCCAATCAAATCGATCATTTATCGATTTCACGATAATGGAGACATAGTCTCCTTGATAAACGCGTAATGCGAGGTGCGGATGTTGCTTCAGACCACTACCTTCTAATGGCCACAATTAAAATCAAGTTGAGAGCTTTCTACGAAACCGGCAGTCGGCCTAGTGTGAAGTATCACACGCAAAAACTAAGAGATGAGCGCAGAAGAGAGATTTTCTCAATCTCACTGAAAAACAGATTCGAATCGCTCAACAACTCAACCCCTGAACTCCCAATAAATGAACAATGAACCGTTCTGAAAGACTGTTGGCAAGACACTTGTAAGCACGTAATTGGCAGACGGGTAAAGAAAGACAAAGAGTGGATCTCGAGTGAGACTTGGACGCTGATCAACTCGAGAAGGCAGCTGAAACAACAGATCCTCCGGTGTAAGGACACCAAGCAGAAAAAACCAACTGATCGAACAATACGGCTCCCTAAATAAAGACGTGAAACGAAGTGCCAGAAGTGACAAGAGGCGGTTCTATGTAATGCTGGCAACGGGGGCGGAAAATGCAGCAGAAAAGTGAGACCTGAACACCGTCTACAACATTACCAGAACCTTATCAGGAAGAAAAATACCTTACGGCAAAATAATAAAGGACGGTGAAGGTAACCTTATCAGTCAGGAATTGGTGCAAACAAAGCGATAAATGGAGCACTTCATGGACCTCCTAAATCGACCAGCACCTACTCCAGTCACTGACATCCCACCTGCAGCAAATTTGCTAGACGTAAACATCGATCCCCCGGTCGAAATGAGATCCTTTTCGCCCTAAAATCGCTGAAGAATGGCAAAGCACCAGGTCCAGATGGGATTCCACTAGAAGCTCTGAAGGCTGATTTGGACACCTCGGCTGATATGTTACTTCGTCTGCTGCAGAAAATCCGGTCAGAAAGACGGATCCCAAATGACTGGAAGAGAGGTCATTTGGTCAAACTTCCAAAGAAAGGGGATTTGAGGCTATGCAAAAACTGGCGAGGTATCATGCTGCTCTCAGTCCCTAGTAAAGTGCTTACACGCATCATCCTTATGCGTTTGCGCGACGCTATCGACCAAGTGTTACGGCCCGAGCAATCAGGCTTCAGAAAACAAAAGTCTGGTATCGACCGAATTGCGACCCTCCGCATAATAATTGAACAAAGCAATGAATGGCAATCGCCTCTTTGCCTCAACTTCATTGATTTTGAGAAAGCCTTTGAGAGTGTGGACCGCGAATTCATATGGAAGCTTTTGCCACACTATGGGGTCCCACCGCTGTACATGGACCTCATAAAGCAGCTGTAAGTATGTGCCTCCTGTCAGGTAATTTACAACGGAAGACTTACCGATCCATTTGCAGTTGAGACTGGCGTCCGCCAGAGATTCCTGTTGTCCCCAATGATTTTTCTGTTGGTAATAGACTGGATAATGAAACAGACAGTAAAAGGTGAGAGGAATGGTATCGATTGGAAGGAATCCGAACATTTGGAGGATCTGGAATACGCTGATGATGTCTGCTTGATATCACGTGACCCCCAACGTCTTCAGAGAAAGACCGATAGACTAGCACACTTTGCTTCATATGCAGGACTACGCGTGAATACCGAAAAAACAGAAGTCCTCCGTGTGCTAACTGATGAGCACCCATCAATCACCATCAATGGTAAAGCAGTCAAAGACGTCACGCAATTCGTCTACCTCGGCAGCATTGTTTCAATAAGTCGTGGCACGGACGAAGACATAGTCGCCAGAATCGGCAAAGCAAGATAGCTTTGAAACCCATTTGGGAGTCGAAGGTTCTATCAAAACGCACGAAACTCCGTATATTCAGAAGCAACGTCAAATCCGTGCTACTCTATGGATCGGAAACCTGGCGAGTGACAGCAAAGTCTTCTGGCCGCTTGCAATCATTCCACAATAACTGCCTTCGTCGAATTATTGGGGTAAAATGGCCAGAAAAGATGAGGAATCAAGACCTGTGACATATTGCTGCTGAGGACCCAACCGCCCAGCAGATCAGTAGAAGAAAGTGGAGATGGGTCGGGCACACCTTGCGGAAACCTTACGATGACATCACGCGTCATGCTCTAGAATGGAACCCAATCGGGAAGAGACGTGTCGGACGCCCAAGGCTATCTTGGAAGCGCTCGTGTGAAGAGGAAATCCGCACGTGTGGACTAAACTGGAACGACATCAAACTGGCTGCTATGGACAGACCATACTGGAGACAAGTTGCCGAGGCCCTATGTTCCTCCAGGAACTCAAGGGATTAAGTCAAGTAAGTCAATCGTTATTTAGATACATTTAGACACAGGCAAAAGCGTAAATCTAGACAATATGGAAATGTTAAGACGCGGTATTAAACCATATGTCGAACGCCAACATGCGCTAGTAATAAAAATTTCAAAGGCAGGTGGACTGGCGGTCAATAAGCTGGATGGGGCAGAAATCTCCGAATTCTTTCGCTCAGCACTGTTGTGAACCTAAATAGCTCATCTTCAACTTTTACCTAATAGTAAATTCGACATTTCTTTTTCTTGAAAAATTGTTCAAACTTTAGCAAATTAGTTGTGTACTTTCACGCACGTGGGCTAAATTGTTAACTTCCCTTCACCATGTTTGTTCGTAATAGATTGATGTGCAAATCGGCCACTGGTCCAAGAGTCATGCCTTCGTGACGTGATATCCCTAGGCTAAATAAAAGGCTGTTTTGCAGTAGGCAGATAGAGACGTACTGGTTTGACTGCTACTTAGTCATGATCCCTATACTGGCTATCACCCTTGGTCTGACTAGGCTTCTGTGGCCGAAGTGAAACGTTACGCAAAAGCTGCGCCGACCGATTGCATTCGAATATCTTTGCATACAAATTTTGTTTGATAATTCAAAAGTGATTCAAAGTGATTCAAAGTTGTAATGGTCTAAAAAGCATTTAGCTTAACAATAACCATAGGATGGAGTTATGAGTTATATACAATAAAAAAGAAGAACAGGGAAACTCATTTAGTGTAAATCGTATCAAAATTTGGGTTTTCTCTCAAGTATTTGTCCAAATTAGCTTTAAAAATATCCAGGTTGGCTGAGTGTGTAACAATGGAGGGGAGAGTGTTCCATGACAAGCTCACACGTACAGCATACGAATATCTTCGACAGTTCCGTCTTGAGGTGGGAATAAGCACTGTAAGTTCATGTTTCCGACTGGCACGGGGTGGCGATCGTGTGGAAAGCTTAAACAAGCGATGATTGGGGACGTGCATAATGTTGTTCATCAGTATGAGGTCACCTCTTAGTCGACGACAGCGAAAGTCGAAAAATTGATACTCCTCAATCGTTCTTCATATGGTTTAGCAGGTATTCCCGGATACAAGCTTTGTGGTTCGGTTGTAAATATGCTGCAGAACATTGATGAATTTCTGAATCCAGGCTGACCAAGACTGAACAGCGCACTCCATCACTGGTCCCAGATAGGTGTTCATGATACGGTGCACCGACTGATTCGTGAATCTGCCGAAAATTCGTTTCAATAACGCCAAGACTTGTGACGTCTGTTTGTATACGGCTTTGAACTGCAGTGAGAAGTCTTCAGACTTGAACTGGTCCACACACCCAAATCCTTCTCTTCAGTTGTCCAGAAGAGTTGTTTGGACCCAAGTGTGTAGTTGTAATTCACGGTGTTACCAATGTTTGACGCCTTGCACTTTTGGAAGTTTAAGGGTAGTTTGTTTATCAGAGACCAATCTTGCAATGTGTTTAGATCCTTCTGCAAAATTTCACAGTCATCATTTGCACGTATGCTTCTCCAAAGCTTAATATCGTCTGCAAATAACATAATCTTGCATTCAACACGCTCGGGAATGTCGTTTGCGTAGATTAAAAACAAAATCGGTCCGAGGACCGAACCCTGGGGCACTCCGCTCGTAATTTTAAATGATTTCGATAAGGCGCCGTCAACTCTGACTTGGGCACTCCTGTCGCGTAAATTTTTTTAGCCAAGCAAGAAGTTTTCCTGTTATCCCGTGCAATACAAGTTTCTGAATTAAAACACTATGATTGACGCGGTCCAAGCCTTTGACACGTCTAAAAAGCATGCGTGGATGGAGTAAGCATTGTCCACACATTCAGTCCAGTCGTTTAAGGTGAGCAAGAGATTAGATAGACATGAGTGATATTTCCTGAAACCGTGCTGTTCAGTCGCAAGCAGTCTATTGGTTTCGAGGTGATTGGTGATCTTTCCTGCTACTAAACTCTCTAACACTTTAGAAATTACTGGCAGCAACGTAACTGGTTCATAGTTCTCAGCGTCTGATTGATTCCCGCCCTTGTAGATTGGTGTGATGATACCAGATTTCCATTTCGCGGGAACGATACAATTTTCGAGCGAAATTTGGAATGACCGGGTAGTATGTCGCCTACAACAAGAACCATGGATTCTAATTCAACCACAACTTGCTGTCAAAATTACGTTCGCTACATTACATCACATGCCGATCCTTATATCCCACGCCCCTCATTACACACAAGCAATGAATCTCATCAAGATGCTCCTTCAAGCTCGCCAAACACAGAACAGCCAAGCCAGATTGCTCACTTCTTGAAACCCCGTATGCCCTTCAAGCTAGCTGCATTCAACGTCAGGACCTTGAGCCAAACAGGACAACAGACTGGATTAGCTCGTACACTAGAAATGATGAGAGTAGACATCTGCTGCCTATCAGAAACGCGCTTACACGACCCTAGTAATGTGATAAACCTATGCTCACCGAATAATACCGGCGTCAAGTTCCGTTTGCGTGTATCTGGTGATGAAGAGGCCCAGGCAGCGGGACTTGCAGGAGTTGGCATTGCCCTGAGCTCACGCGCCGAGGCAGCCTTGATTGACTGGTTACCTGTCAATAGCCGTTTGTGCGCCGTCCGACTTGGTGGCTCATGCAAAATCAGTCAACACAGGCAGAACACTCGTGCTCTTTTCGTCATCGCAGCCTACGCCCCACTGACTGCAGTGCTGATTTAGCGAAAGACGAATTCTACCGAAGTCTAGACGAATTACTGCGTAAAGCGCGAAAGTCGGATATTGTCATCCTGGCTGGAGATCTTAATGCCCGAGTTGGCCGCCTCTCACAAAGTGAACGACACCTCGGTGGTCCATATGGTCTCGATTGCGTCCGATTAGACAACGGTGAACGCCTGTTGAGTCTGTGTGCTGAGCACCGCCTATTTCTCAGCAGTGTCAGCTTCCGACATTCCAAGCAACGGTCAGCAACATGGAGATCCCCCTTGACAGGACTCTGGACACAAATTGATCACATTGCGATCAGTTATCGATGGCGTTCCAGTGTGCGAGACTGCAGATCATATTGGTCGACCTGCCTATCATCAGACCACGCGTTAGTCTGTGCAAACTTAATTATGCGTTTCAGCGGATGGCGTAAGAAAAATATCACGAGGCTGGATACGCTTAAACTATTAGATAGATCAGTGGCAGAGAACTATCTAACGGCCCTATCTAATGCACTCGGACCCCATCCCGATAATATTGAGGAGCATTGGGCTCAAATCCAAAGCGCAATGTATCATGCTGGCCTGGAAAGCTGTGGAACATCCAAGCGAACAGATTCCAACTGGATATCTGCTGCTACAGCCAAATTAATTGACCAACAGCGTTCCTTACCTCCGGGAGAAAGATATGATGAACAGCGCAGGCAAATTTGCCACCGGTTGAAGACCAGCCTCAAAACGGACCGAGAATCATGGTGGGAAGAGCGGGCAAATGAGATGGAAGCAGCCCAAGCAATTGGCAACACCCGCAAATTGTTCCCTACTTCGGCCTTGGCAACCGGGTAGTATGTCGCCTTCAACAAGAACCATGGAACCTACATTTTTATTTCATCATGTACCCTCTTCATGGTATACTTGTTGGCACATCGTCTGTAAAGACTTGTGTAATAATAATATACCCCGAATGCCCAGCGTGAGCGAACTCATCACGGAAGCAGATGGGTCGTTGATTACCAACAGAGAAAGGCGAATGGACCGCTGCAGGGAACATTTCGCTAGCCAATTCAATCAACCGCGACCACTCTCTGTTGCTCAGCCAAGTTGCTCCACCACTCAGTGGCCGGCCCCACAGGGACCACCTACAGAGGCAGAAATTCGCTCACACATAAAGAAGCTTAGGCGACGCAACGCCCCTGGTTTTGACGAGCTACCAGCCGAACTATTCGTTGAAGGTGTCGACGTTTTGTGCAGTGAGCTGTCAGTGCTCTTCGGAAAGATCTGGAACGAGGAAACCATACCCAACGCGTGGGGAGCGTCAGCCATCGTCCCAGTATTCAAGAAAGGGTCGAGGAAAGAGTGCGGTAATCACAGGGGTATAAGTCTCATGTGAACTGAAGTTTCGCGTCTACTCGCTACTT